>RCWM02000199.1:1677500-1876598 GCA_003667255.2 Euschistus heros | reverse complement strand
TTAGATTGTGATTATCATTCAGGGAATTATCAATAAAAGAGTATGCTAGTTTAAGATCATAATTAATAATCAATCACTTAGTTTTAGATTAAGATAGAGATTTCTAAATATGGTATTCAAAAAATGTCCTGTGTTGTGATATTTGACATATCGTATCATACTTTACCCTCTCTGTGACGTGGAAGGGAAACCAAAAAATGTATTCATCAATTTGGCATTTATCTCGTTTTTATTATTTATCGAATCAATAATTGAAATGTTTCGGAAACATATATTTCCATACATCAATTTAAAGTTGTTTAAAACGCGCGATCCATATACTATATCTTCTTCAGAATACGGAATCGTGGTATTTTAAACAAAAAAAAAAAAATGTCGACATAAGTGTTTCTTGAAATAAAATTTTTACTGATTTTCAATTTTTTGTCGGCTTTCCAATCGTCGGCTTTATAAAACGTTAATAGAAACAGAACCACAAAAAAAAAATGAAAAGAAAAGAATAAGAATGGTTTTGAAGGTAGCCACAAAACGGAGAAAACCGCAGTGAAAGTGGATTTTAAAAAACCAAATGATAAATGAAAAGGTTTCGTGCTCATTCATCTATCAATTCTTAATATGACTTTTAATATTTACAATAATGAAACTCATATTGTTTTTAATACAACCAAATTTAAAATAAACTAATTCACGACTTTTTCATCAATTGATTCTGATAAAATACCCATACTGACCCTAGTTTGTTAACCCGTTGTGATACTCCCATTGGCTTATATACTTCTTATAGTTTATTTCAACAACTGTTTATTTTACGAGCCCATGTAATAAAGGATTATACCTGTCATTTATAATAGGATAAAGGATTATACCTTATCGGTCTATGAACTATTTACTGGACCACTCGGCTGGTGTAGCTCCAATAAAGTATGATGCATATTTTTCGGTCGATAGGATGCGTCAAGCCTTTTTGAAAACTAATATACATCTGATCAATCAGACTGTTGTATTTCTTCTTTTTCTTAAATGTTATCGTTCCACCAAACCAAAACTTTAATGATCCTTATTTGTAAAAAAATGAACTGATTTTCACAATGACCCTATGTCGCTTGATTTGGCTCGACCCAGATACTTTTCCTTTCAGAATTAACTAAATACTCACCCAAATCCACTTTTTTTTCTTAACTTGCTTCCAATCGGTTCCCCTGGCAATCCTCCGAAGCGTCTGAAAAGAAATGGCCCCCAGAACATCTTCTATTGTAGAACTTTCATTATAGAGTGCTAAACCATTGGTGAGTACCTCTATAAGTCTTTGTCATGCCATTACTCTGCGTTGTAATCACCGCATATTTACTCGATGTTCAAGTATTTTTTGGCATAACTCCTATTTTATTGTTATGTATGTTGCAACAGTTTCAGGACCCTGGTCTCCATCTGAGGCTTCTAAAAATATTTTACAATACATTAATCTACATAATTATACTAATCAGTTGAACAATTCACATACAATATGTTTATTTATCTCATTAGCTTGTGGTTACTTTTCTTATCATATATGTGAGTCATAATAACAGCCATTTCAAAGAACAATGTTCAACACTTGTTCATCTAGTGGTATTCTTCTTATCACTTAACACTATTTAATATAGTGATTATATAAAACTTTTTTTTTTTTTTTTTTTTTTTTTTTTTTTTTTTTTTTTTTTTTTTTTTTTTTTTTTTTTTTTTTTTTTTTTTTTTTTTTTTTTTTTTTTTTTTTTTTTTTTTTTTTTTTTTTTTTTTTTTTTTTTTGGAATTGTTAATAATATTCATTTTTGATTTAATATTTTATTATTTAATTGTTTTAAATTTTGTTTTATTTTATTTTTTATCTATAATTTTGTTTAAAAGTTATTTGCTTTAATAAAATTATATTTAAAATGAGGTAAATAAAATACAGATAATGTGAATTGTAAAAGTGAATAGTATAATTATGTAGATGTATGTATTGTAGATTATTGTAAAATATTTTAGAAGCATGAAGATAGGACAAGGGTCCTGAAATATATTGCAACATACATAAGAATAAAATAAGAGTTGTGCCAACAAAGACTTGAATAATTAATACAAATCTCCTTCAGCATAAATTGTAATTAAATTTACTGGATGTATTTTTGTAAAACGTTATAAATTTATATTAAATATAAATATTAAATAATAATGTTATAAATATTAAATAAATAAAAACAAATATCATTACATACTCTCTGTGATTAGAAGAGTTGAAATTCTAACAGTAACGTGTAAAGAGAATGCTATATTTCTTATCGTAGTTATTTTTCCCCCTTCATTGCCGTCACGGCAACACCGGGTTTCCTAACCGGGAGGACGGGAGTGTAAATTAACCACCCTCCGCCAGTTAGATTCGAATCCGTTATCTTCTGTTTCTCTGAATTATAGGTTGCTGGAATAACGCATTTTTCTTGTTGTTTTATCATTGATAGCCATGTCCAACCCCAAGTTATGATAAATTTTATTTAATAATATTTTTTTTCCCTATTTTTGCTATTTTGGACCCTTATATGACTAACTATGATTAGCCTTGTCCTTATTTAGGATAAACTGCCACCTATAGCTCACCTGTATTCTGAAAGTGCCCTGTAAGCCGGGCTGGTGATGTATAGTCAGAGCCGGCTTCGTTGTCAGACAGTCCTGTAAGCGAAGCTGCCGCACTTCTGCTGCGTCGCCGACGTTCTCTCCTTTCTGTCATCGACCTCTGGCTCTCCTCCCCTATAAATTTATTATTTATCTATGAATTTATTTAATTCATATAAATATATAAATTATACACGCCATAACATGAAGCCTCTATAGTGCAGAAAGTGATATTTTGAATAACTTCGTTAATCCTGCAGATAACACCCTAGATTTTACCCTTTTAAGTAATGCTATACGCCTCTCGGGTGTGTTAAAAAAAAGCTCTGTGCATGTCTGAGGACCCCCAAAAAAAAAAAAAAACATATCCAACTTAATACTAATAACACCTCTTGATTTTTTTATTTTGAAAAGTAAAGTGCAATAAGAAAGCTAAAATAATAAATACATTTTATTCATTTCAGTTTACCACAGCAAGTAAATAATGTCAGGATTCGTTTACAATTACAATTAGCAACTATTGAATAAAGTTAAGTACGCTTAGGATTGATGAATTAATTGCCACTTCTATTAAGATTATTTTTATTAGAATACTAGTTTCGAATGTTAAACATCCATCTTCAGTTCTGAAACATACAAAGTGTTCAACACATCACTACTATGTTACATGGATAGTATATACTAAAGTTTTCAAAAATGTAAGATAAGAAATCAAACATTGGTACTCACTTGAGGAGATCTAACAGATATCTGAAATATATCCATCGTGGGAAGGGAAAGGGGGCAGGTAGGTTAAATTTTACGGGGTTTACAATGGGTTAATCATAAGGGAAATCCCATAGTAAATCCCAAACAAATTTACCAAACTACCTGCTCCCCTCCCCTTCCCAAGATGGATATATTTCAGATATCTGTTAGATCTCTTCAGGTGAGTACCAAAGTTTGATTTCTTGTCTTACATTTTTGAAAGCTTTAGTATACATAATCCATTTAGTAGGTACATATGATCCACTATAAGTGCTGATGTGTTGAAAATTTTGTATATTTTAGAACTGAAGATGAATGTTCAGCATTCGAAACTTGTATTCTAATAAAATAATCTTTTGATCTATTGATCCTTCCATACCGTCATGCGTACCTCAAGTGATTAAGTACGCTTACTTAGCTTTACGCCTACTAACTTAAAAAAACAAAAAACATATTTGAAATTGATTTTCACTCTCTAAAACTTTCTATTCATACCGAAACAATTAGTATAAAATATTTTAAGATGGAGTACATCCAACATTATGAATCGGTATGATTTTCCAAACATTAAAATCTTTCCCTACGATTGATTTCTTCCTCGTACAGTTGTATTTTTTTGAGCCCTTGTTTTCAAGGAACAGGAATTTCAATTGTTTTGTTCTAGCTTTTTTTCTTTTTTTTTTTCCTTTTCTTTAATTATATCTTGGGGAATCTAGAACATTTGATAGAAATACTACAATTCTCAATTAAATATACAGTTCAGCAACACTCTGCGCCTCAAATGCGAAGTATATTTTGAAAAGATGATTATTTCTTATTTTGAGAGAGTCCCGATGAGATTATTCGAACGATAAAATAAAAAAGACTGGGATAGAACACTTAGAAGGCATTGTTTGGAGATTGCGAAAAAAACGGTCTTACTCATGGATTGTAGTAAGAGTGAAAAAATTTTATCGAACTTATATTTTTAAAAAATCTAATTTTTTCCTCAAAGCGTAGATGACGGAACAGAAAATAAAAATAGCTTCATGCGAGTATCGAATGTCCATATCACGCAAGAAGCAGCTAGAGCAACGCGGAAGCTGACATAACGAAGATAACAGGGCATTGTAACATGATTGGACCATGGAAACTTCTCGGACATGCAGAAGAATAGGGAGCTGACTACGCGTAGTTTCCTCTAGTTCCAAAGAAGGGTTAGACAGCTTGTCAGTGGGTCAGTATTGATACTGAAATCGTTTCTTGTAAGTAGAGCTCCTACTATAGGGCTTTATTTTGTGCCAAAATAATTCATGGAAATATTTAATTTTTAATTTATCAAAGAGATTGGTGATTTTAATAAAATGAAAAATATTTTATTGTTTTTGTGGTCAAAGTGACATAAATATTCTCCAACTGTTTTATAACTTAAAAATATTACTTATATACAGTACACACCTGACTCATCCCCACAGCGTCTTCACCACGTACGCCGATGACACAAGCGTGTTACTAGTAAATTATGATCCTTTCATTGCATCTCAATAACTCCAATCTTATATCACAAACCCTCAAGATTGGTGCCAAAATCGGAAAATTAAAATAAATCCCAAAATTTTTATCAAATAACCTTTATCCTTACTCGTACACCGACGAGACCCTGTGCCACAATATCCTTTAATAAAATAACCCATTGATCCCTGTTGAACAGATCCACTACCTAGGGCTCCATCTAATCAAACGTCTTACCTTGAATCCACATGCCAGATTTAAATAACAAGAAACTGCTCGTCGTTTTCGACTACCCGAACGTTTTCTAGATGCTCCCAATTAACAACAAGAGATTTATTTACAGTAATTATACCCATTTGGACATACGGAGTTGAGTCCTGGGGCTTCACTAAACCTTCCAATTCTTTTCGCATCCAATCCCTACAATCTAAAATCTTTCGCAAATCCTCAATACTCGTTATTATGCCACACATTAACTTATACTTAACTATCTAAAGGCCAGTAACTGTAGAGCAACGAAAGAAGAAGAAAACAATTACTATGTTCCCTCATAGAACGTTATTCCTTATAAGAATGAAGGCATGAACTCAATACACTGATGTATAATGAAACCTTCTTGGAAGTATACCTTACCGAAATTATAAATACCTTCAAAATGACACATGCACAGCTAATACAAAATTTTCAGGAAAAAACGTTTAGGAAAATACAGGCTAGTTTTTTACATCAAGAGTGTAATTCAGCTTACGGTTTTATTCAATTCTACCATCAAGGAATACATTAAAAGGTCCAACAATATATTTCAAGGTCCCACCAACAATATTTTAGCAGAGATAGCTATAACAAACATGTCCTATAAGCTTCGAAGAAAAGTCGACAAGAAGCTGGAGAAGGAACCTTGAATAAGCGAAATATAATTATCAAGAAACCATCCTACCATGGAGCATGAATGGACCTACGAGATCTGTGTGGAAGGAAAGGATCAGACAAGAAGCAGATCAGACATTACACGGGAGAACGGTGAAATATTCCAGAAAAGAAATATGGAGACTGGAGTAGGAGAAGAGAGCTAGCCCTAGAAAGAAAAACCTGGCCTAGACTCTGTAACATACCCCAGGCTGCATTGCGGTACAAGGGATTTGAATTATGATGATGAATTATAAAGACAGCAATAGGAAAATTTAATTGTAATTCTTCTCATCATACTTCTAATGCTATAATTCGGTCACATTTTATTGGAAAAATTAACTTAGGTTGTCGTTATATTCTAGCTGTAGTGAACTTTCTATTTTTTACTGAATTACTATTATACATGCAAAAATAAATTTGGTAACCTGTAGAATCAAACGTCTTTTCTATTAAATAGAGTTTACAAGGACATGAAATATCAACAATCATTCGGAAAAACTTCCGAGATTTGTTACTTTGTTACTACTTTGTTGTTTAAAATAACAAAGTAAGGTCCAGAATATAGCCTGATTAATAATAGTATAAAAAAATAAAAAATGAATTTTATATATGGTGATATTCCTTAAATCTCGATATATGTATATATTATCTCGGTTTTCTAAATTTAAATATCTGACTAACTTGAAATTTTTATTTTACTTGCAAAAAAAATAGTTGAACTAGGAGGAATTTCACATCCTCCAACAATTAACTTAATTGACGAAACCCAGCCGCAAAGAACCCAGAAGAAGAAGAAAGACTACTAACGAGAAGAGAAACCGAAGAAATGTCTGACGTAATTAAGAAGAGGTAAAGAAGTGTAAGATAACCCAAATAAGGATGTGAGGAAAAAGTCATAGAGGCTAGAAGAAGTTCCGAAGAGGTTCTAATAGCCTTGGAGGGTAAAAAGAAGATGGCTACGCATTCGACAATCAGGTGTCGACAAGAGTTAGTAGCAACGATGACAAGGGGAGGGAAGGTTCTATCGGATTCTATGGTACCCTAAGCTTATCTAGGTCTATGTAGGCGTTGATGACTCTAGGAATCGATCATATAATATTTACTTGAGGTACGCATGATGGTATAGAAGGATCAATATAATTAGGATTGATGAATTAATTGCCACTTCTATTGGGATTATTTTATTAGAATACTAGTTCCGAATGCTAACCATTCATCTTTAGTTCTAAAACTGAAAAATTTTCAAAACATCAGCACTTTTTTACGTGGATTATATACACCTACTAAAGTTTTCAAAAATGTGTGACAAAAAATCAAATTTATTGGTACTTATCTGAGGAGGTCAAACGGAATTCTGAAATATATCAACAATGAAAGGGAAGGGGCCAGGTAGGTTAATTTTTTTTTTTTTTTCTGAATGAATAATTTGATTTTTCCGTTGGATTTATTCCGATGGATAAAAATTTCTAATCGACGCATTAGTTTCAATCCCGAGTCTTTTTTTTTTTAATTTATAGTTATTTTCATTTAGATGGGAAGGATAAAATTCTAATATCCAATTCCAACTTCGCTATCCATCTAAATGAAAATAACCATGAATTCAAAAAAAGACTCGGGAGTGAAACTAATATATCAAGTAGAAAATAGCCTAAAATAAAATATTTATGAATCATTGGAAATAATAAAATCGTTCAAAACAAATCTAGATTTTTTTTTAAATGACCAGATAAACACTTCCAGTAGACCCATTTTAAAATTGTTTCCAATGGGAACGAAAAAACCACCTGATCCTTCCCCTTCCACTCTTGATATATTTCAGAAGTCCGTATGACTTCCTCAGGCGAGTACCAATATATTTGATTTCTTGTCTTATATTTTCATGACTTTAGTATATACAATCCATGTAAGAAAGTGCTTCTGTTTTGAACATTTTGTATGTTTTAGAGCTGATGATGAATGTTTAACATTCGAAACTAGTTTTAAAATAAAATAATTCCAATAGAAGTGGCAATTAATTCATCAATTCTAATCTAAACTTTAGGTGGAAAGGATATTGCTCAATGAATATCCTATTTTTTTAATTATATTGTTCAATAATGTATTGATGGATGGATCCACGATCATCAAAGACTGCAATAAAAATATGATCGAAGCTTAAGGAATAAATTTTAACTGCCCTCAATATAGCTCTGAATAGTAGTCAATGAAAAAAAAACAAAGATTGTTAATGGATTTCTCGTGGCTTCAATACCACTGGTTCAAGCATAAAAAAATTAATTTCTTCCTGACTGGGAAAAACTATTTGTCTATCTATAATCTACTTGCTGCTTTTATGCCTACTGCTACTATGGTAACGAATCTTCGATCTGAGCAACACTAACAGAACAAGAGCGTGTCATATATTAAAAAAAAATGTTGGCAAAACGTTACTTTCTTCATTCAAACCAATATAGCTCCTAAACGGTTGGTCCGAGCAACAAATGTTATGTAACAGAAATATTCTCCATTAAATTCCAGATCAAAAAGCTATATTCAAATTTTCGATCCGGGCAAAAACAGAGCTAGAGCGTATTTAAATGTACCGTCTTTTAGTGTGAAAAAACGTTACACATTTTGAAGGTGAAAAAAACGTTACAAAAGAAAACTATGAATTAAATAAAACCAAAAAAAATCAGTCAGTTTAAAAAAAAAAAAAATTATATCTGTTATTGTTATTTTATTAATGTTTACATCAGTCATTTTTTTTTATTATTATTTTATTGAGAAACATTTTTGTAGTCAAATGCTGTATCATTTTTGAATTTCGAAAACCATCTGGCTTAAAATGTATTGAATTTCGAATGTAATTTTTGTAAGAAGAACGTTTTTATTTTTTTACATTATTTCTACGACAGACGAGTAGCATGATCTTAGTTACAAAAAAAACTTCTTTATTAACCAATGGCATTTTGATAAATCCTAAATGTAATCTAGTTTTCATAAACGACTTGACGCAAATCAGACAAAACCCAGAACTGGAAAGGATCTGGAAGAGAAACTCCCTCAACTAAGTTAAAACAAATGCCAAGAAAAGAGAAGGCAACGCTAGGTTTTGCTAGTAAAAAAAAAAGTCTATTATTTGAACTCTGTTTCATAGAAACAAAATTTAAAATACCAACTTTATATTAATGTACTAATATTTTCGCGGGTTATCATTTTGTGCGATATGTTATACATTTTATAAGAATGTAAGCTGGAGGATTTCCTTTTAGTAAGCGTGATTTCCAATATAGAAAAAAAAAAAAATAAATAAATAACACAGTTTAACAATAATCAAATATATTCAAAGAAAAATCTTTAAGTGATTGAAACGAGTGGAAAAGCATGAGTAAATATATATATATATTTTCTAAGGAGTAGACATGGAAAACCAGTTAAAACGATTTCTTTTAAACTATCTGTTTTTATTTTTTAAATATTTACATTTGTGAATATCGTAAACTGTTTATTGTATTAAAACAATAATTGCGAACTGAAAACCAATTCAATGAACTAATTAATTAATAAAAATCGATAAAAAAAAAAAAAAAATGCTTTCGATTACTATATATAGTTTTTTCGAATCAATTTTTAAATTTATATTTAAATTTAAAACCAAACATGTATTTACGCCTAAAACCACGAGATATATCCATTATATATATATAATATATATATATATATATATATATATATATATATATATATATATATATATTTTTTTTTAGAACTTTATCGGATTAGAGTACGGGGAATCGTTCGGATTACCAAATTTTGGAATACTGGGAGTCCACTATATAATAATGCTGAAATCACATAATATAATTTTTGATAGATATATACATCTAAAGAAATCCCAAATCACCAACTCCCATGGCGGGGATAAATTCTTTCGATTTGCGGCCAAGGTTGTTCTCAGCTGAGCACTATCGATTATACGGTGATTTCGTTGTTTAGAATCGATTACACACCCTATCCTGCGGTACCTTTATCTTGTTAAACCTAAATATTTGTAGTCTATTATTACAAATCATATTTTTTTTCCCCTCTTTACAATAAATCAGCGCAACATTTCAAAGGTGAACTTAATTTTTTAAACCTAAGGTGCTTATTAGCGTCTATTGATATATTTGCACAACTGTTATTATTTAAAAATATAAACGAACCAAATAGAAAGCTCCCTATTTTCAATGATAGAATTTATGTAAATATCAAATATTTAAAACAGCGCCAAACTAAATACTACCGTTTCTTCATCATACAATTTTTCTACACACTTTTTAATCAAGTTACCGATACAATGCAATATTCTTTCCAAAATAATATCCTTTTAAAGATAATATTGCCCCTCTAGCATTCTGAACAACTAAACAATATTTTTCAACTCTGGTCCAATTAAATTGTTATTTATTTTTGTTGTCTATAAAAGTATTTCATAATTCGAAAACCTCGCACCTACTATGCGGTAAAGAAAAACAGATGACGATTTCATATTTAGTCAGAAAATAAAACACAAAATATGCTACTACCTATAAGAAATATATACATTATATAATATATATATATATATATATAATATATATATATATATATATATGACAAAAGATAAATTTTGGATGTATAAATTAAAATAAATAAGAAGAAGAAGGATAACTAAAAATGGCTGATTATAATAAATTTCCTGGCTAGTAACGTGATAGTTGTCTGGGCACAATGTAGGGGTTAGTGGTAGTTTAGTGCTCTTGTGTCAGTGGATCGGAATTGAAAGTCTGTCATGGAAAAGTTTGTAGTAATCTGAGGCAGTCATTGTGACATAAGAACGTCTAGGTCATAGTGTAACGTGCTAATGGATAAATACAATAGAATCTAATATTTTTCTTTTTTTAGTATAACTACTGAATAATCTTTTTAAAATCAGAAAAAGATATCTTGAAAAATAATAAAATCGGCAACTTCTTTCGTTACCCATCGTATAAAGAGTAGGTATATGGTCTTGAAGCTAGAGATGGCTAAAGTGTAGTTAAAATTCAAGACTAGATCAGCAGATCAGTCAATAAACCAATAGTAGAGTGCATGGAATATGCGATTATATTTTACCTCAGGGCTTCGTTAGGATTAGTTAGAAGGTAAACATAGTAAAAGTGCCTGTCCCTGGGGGGGTGAGCTAACGGTGATGGAGGAGGGAAGAAGGTCCGATATTTAGGTTTTTCGATTATATCTCGAAATCGGTGGACTCTAGAAAAATAAGTTTCAAATAAAAATAATTGCTAATCATATTTCCTATAAAACTGTTTATATATACAAATTTGTCGAAGTTCCAACCGTTTTCGAGATATACGTTACTAAAAATTGATAATTTTCGAAAAACGTTTACCTCATTTTTTGCCAAATATTTGCTTAAAGTGCCAGAAACGTACATTTGAAATTAAAGTAAATTTAATGCTCTAAAAATTCAGAGAAACGATTGTGGAAGGCACTAGAAGCAAATGTTTGCCAAAAATTGACATTGATTTTCAATTTTGATCAGTGAATTATTGATTTTCAATAACGTTTATCTCGAAAACGGTTGGAAGTTCGACAAATATGGATATAAACAATTGTATAAAAAATTTAATTAGCTTTAATTTTTATTCGAAACATATTTTTCTAGAATCCATAGTTTTCAAGATACAGTCGAAAAACCCAAAAATATACCTTCTCCCCTTCTCTCACCGTTAGAACATCCCCCAGAGGCGAGGATTTTCAGTATATCTTTTAACTACTCCAAATGAAGCCCTGGAGTCAAAAATAATTGCATATTTTATGCACTCTACACCCCTCTTTCAGCACTCTTTGACTGGACTGCAGGTCTGCTTGATTTCTTAATGAAATCAGTCTTTTAATACAAAAAAAAAATTCCTCACCATCAGTTGAGTATCCTCTGTAATGGTGACCTGGTATATAGCCCAGAGAGCCTCCATTGTGACTAGCTAAGTAGTGGTGTTTCCCGACCTTGCGAACCATCGTGCCTCTGAAAAAGAAAACAAATATTAAAATTATTATATTATAACCTAATATTCAAAGTGTTTTATTTAATTGACAAAATATGTTAATTGAATTTCATAAAAAAATGTAACAATTTTTAGACATGTTTCTAGAAAAAATGTTAATTTTTACATATATTTTATCTTGACTAGTACAATATATTTTTTGTTTATGATTCTACAACCTGTAAAAAATACAGGAAGACAAAAATGCTATATATAGTTAAAAATATAAAATATTTAAAACAAAAAAAACAAAAAAACAATACCACACATATAAAACATGCAATAATCTGAATGAAATAATCTGAAGAAATTTGAAATACATCTGATAAGTGGAATAAATAAAGCAAATTACAATAACATATAATATAATAAATAAATAATTTATTTATAATTCTTCATTTGAAATAGATAACAAATTTCTGGGAATTATTATAATACTTGTTAGTATTATTAAAGACTAAAAAAAAATTTATATCCTATATTATTTTAAGTCAATTTCAAAATATGATTTTCTCGTTAAAACAGTTATTGTTGAATATTACAAATTTTAAATTTTATTAATATTCAATCTTAACTATTATTCATTTTTTTTTTATAAATATGTTTGATTTATTTTTGTTTGATAATTGATGTACAGTATGTAACAAGACATAATAAATCCTTTTTTTTCTCAACTTCGTTTACTTCAAATAATTATTTATTGTTTGTTTAATTTAGTTTACTTTAATTATTTGATCCTTTTAATTCTAAAATGTAATCGGGAAAAGCAGTAGATTATAGATGGACATATCCGCGATCTATTTTCTTTTCCCCTATCAGAGACAAAATGAGGGTTTTTTTCTAGTGAAGGTAATAATTTAAAAAAATTATTTTGATTTTATTTCGTTCTTAATCTAGTTTAAATTATTTTTATCTAAGCGGTTTTGGTTTGTGGTTCTTTTCATTTTGTTCCATTCCATTCTTCATTCCATGTGTTTTAAACAATAGCAATGTAATATCGACCAATTTCATTCAGGTAATTCATTCACTATTTACCTAATTTCGTAATTAATAAATAAATGATAAATTCAAAACGAGTAAAAATCTTCTTTCATTCCATCAAAGATCTTGGGTAATGTTATAAGAAGATTCAAGAGAGAGGACTTCATGTCGGCTAACGGGCAGTAAATGACAACTGGACTTTATAGCTACCGATCCTGCATGAGTAACAGTCAACTGGAACCGGTTACACTATGTCACTGAGAAACATTTCGTTACATGTAACTGCTCTCCATGAATATCTATGAGATAAGATACGGCGTGACTGGAAGATAATTTATTGCCAAGTCTAGCGAAACATTCTAGGTCGCAAGGGAGTCCTATTCCAGGAGTCAGTGTTCAAAACGTTGACTCGTTAATCACCTAAAATGTTTGAAGAGCATCATTAACATTCCTACAATAACCGACTTTTGATAAACTTTCTTTTTATTGCAATATATTGTTCGGACCATTGTATTTAAAATTGAATCATTATAATTATAATATAAGTAAAGAAAAAAACTATCTATAGGTATAACACTATAGCAACACCATTACCCAATGTTTATCTTTACTAAAAAAAAAATACAGCAATGTAAATCACAATTTTTTTTTAATGAAAATTTATATATAAATTTATTTTTTTCCAAGGTTCCAATGCTTTTTCTACCTCAAGGGAACAAAAAAAAAAAATAACACTTTTTTATGCTATGTTATTTTATTTTTTTAAAAAGAAAGATGTTTTTCATCTCTCTGATTTTTTTTTTCTTTTCTATAAAACAGTTCAACCGTCTACTACATACTCTGTAATCTAGAATAGAATTCAGGAAAATTTTCTAAAAATGTCGGAATATTGTTAATTTTTTTTTTTTTAAGTGATCAGAATGAGAACGTCAATTGTTATAAAAAAGCACTACTCAATGTTCATGTAAAGAGAAAGAGATAGGTAAATTAATAGTACAAGGTGTGGATAGAGTACCGGCGAAGAACAAGCACAAGACTGAAAAAGGTTAAATTCAAATTACAGGAGCGTGTCCGCCGGCTAGTTGGGACAGAGGGAGAAATAGACAAAATAGAGAAACTCGAAAAGGGAAATAAGAGAAAAGAGAATAGGGAATAAGGGGACCTAGCGGGGGAAATAAAAAGATACGAGGAGCGAGTCTGCCTCGGACCGCCTTGTTAGAGTTCAACGTAGCCTCCTGTACTCCTCGACTATAGCTTTGTCCTTTAATTACTATAATATATGTAGTTTATTTATTTTATTATTTATGTATGCAAATATATTTTACCTGAAGGAGCTTGCTTATATTTCGAAACCTAAATTGACCATCTGATGTTTATAATTGTTGTCTGGACAAGCTTTATGGAGCACCTAAATTAGTTACTATTCCCTCGCTTTAGTGTACCAACAATTAATTCTCTCTCGTTTCCATGCCAGAAGAGTGGGGGACTGAAGAATTAATTACTACGAATTCATTCCACGCTGCCACGGATGCGACCGCCCCCCTCGTTGAACGTTTCGTTAAATAAAACATTAGGACTAAATAACCAAGAATCACATTGATCTAGGATCTAAGTCTTTACCAAGCTGTTGTTATAGGATATACTGTATCTTGTTTACAATGATTTAATTTCGTGTATCTAGACCGGGCTTTGAGAAAAGTTGATCGGGTTATTAAAATACATTTCAGATACAAACACTTTATATTAAATAAAAACTTTATTTCAAGATCTAGCAAATCTAAATATTCGAAGCCGATACCGAACTCTATAGGGTCAGCCTTAACACAATCCTTCCCACCTACAGCTCGGCCTACCCATCGGTTTGGAGCAGATTACCCTATTAGGGAATTGGATTAATTCCTTTATATTTAAAAACCTTTCATGGCAAGGGACAAACTAAAGAGGCATCAAACTATGCTTTAATTTTATATTAAAAAATATATTTAATTTTTGACTATGTATTAGATAGACAGTTGATGGTTTCTCTATCTTGTGAACAATAAGCACTTAAGTAACAATTAAATAAATAAACAATGTTTTAATTTTTTTAATTTATAAATATAGGTTTCTATATTAGTTCTCAGCAATAGTAAAATATTTTTAGTTTAAAACCAAATGTCACCACAAGTATGAGCGATAAATACGTCAGTCTTTTTTGAAAACATGATTTTTGTGCCTGCTCAAAAATGCACATCAAAAAGCGTCTTATTTAACTTTAAAGTCGGTATATTTATTGTACAAAAATTAGTATTTGTCACTTAAATAATTTATAATAGCTGGATACTAAAATAAAAATATTAATTCTGTAAATTATACATTAATAATTTTTTTCTTGTTGTTGTAAGTAGCACAACATAAAAAATTGTCACATCCATTAATTTTTTAATGGATAAGGCTCGGCCAATCCCTCGGTTTGGACCAGATTACTCATGTAGAGTTTTGGATTATAATTATAATTCCTTTTTGTATTGGAAAACCTATTATGGGCACTTTCCGTGCCTTCAATGAGCAGTACGAAGAAATAAGATAGATATGTCAAAACTTCGATAAATGAACTTATATACATTTTTTCAAAATCACCATGCTAATCATTTAGTTATTATAAGAAGTACATGGTCTGGGATGTAGTCAGAAGAATGAAAAACACGTCCAAGTTAAAAAAACTATATAGTGCAGGATGATTTGGCCTGCAAGGCAGGTCATCTCCAGGGCTAAAATTAACAAGAAATAGATGTGACCAAAAAAACTGATCAAAAAAAAATTGACAGATAAAACAAATTAAAAAATATATATATATATATATAGATTTCTATTTATTGAAATTTGCAACTGAACATAAAAAAAAAAAAAAAAAAAAAAAAAAAAAAAAGTAAAAACATACATCAATAAATGTGATAATAAGATAAAATAATAAAATGACAATGGCTTGTGACGCAACTACCCACTGGTAGCACTTCAATAAAAGTTCTATTTGAGAAGGCCCCGAGGTCATCTTCTATTCAGACGCCTCGGAGGGTTGTCAGGAATAGAATTGGAATTAAGTTGAAAGACTAGTGGATTTGAATGGTTAAGGAGTTTACTATGGAAGGATGGGTATCAGGTTTGGATGCTAAAAAAAACCTCAGCAATATATGGAACATACGTGGATGGAACATATGGAGGGTCCTTATGGATAAGTTTTTCTGCCTTCAGTCGGACTCGATTTGTGACAAAGTAAGGAATATTAAGGATTTTGGATTGTAAGGATTCGATACGAAATGAGTTAGATAGTTTAGTGGAGCTAGTCGAAAACGACGAGCAGTTTCCTGACCATTCCAAGTTAAACGTTTTAAAAAAATTACCTACTTAGTTTTTATATTATTTTTCTTTATCCTGACTGAATCCCGAAGCATTTTCTTCCAATATTACTTACGATCAACTATAACATTGTTATTTAGTTGTTACATTATTTATTTAAATTTTACGTTTTTAGTTAGTAATTATATTTTTTTGCATGGATATGTCTTTTGGCTGGGGGTTTATACTTTTTTATTTTATTATAAGTTTTTATCACACTCAAAAAGGTAAAATTTTTACACGATCTAGCTATGTTGATGTTCAGATCGAACATTTGCCTGATCAGAAATTTGATGGAGATTATTTTTTGTTTTTTTGTAATACAGTGAAACTCCGATTATCCGGATTAATTGGGACTGAATAAACAGATCCGGATTAATCTGGATAAACAGATTTACTGTTGAACAGGGTATTGAAATAAAAAATACAGACATAAAAATATTTTAACTATGTATTTTACGGAATAATTAAAAATTTGGCTGTTTATAAAATTAAATCGATGTAACTACAAAGTTTAGTTAATATGTCGGAAATCGTGGATTTTTTTTCCTAGATTCGACTTTTCTAAGACGTTCAACGATGGAGAGTTATAGTTGACAGGATAATTCGAGTCCAAGTAATTAATTATCAATAATAATAATTATAACAATAATTTAATTATCAATTGGTTTTGCTCGGATCGAAAATTGTCGACAATTTTTAATATATTTATTAATATAAGATGAAAAGATATTTTTCACAAAATTGTCGGATTAAAATTTAAATGGAAAACATTTATTAGTTGTATGGCATTTATTATTTGGACCTACCAATTAGGATATGTTTCAAACTCCTACTTTCTCTCAACTTTGTTTATTTCGAATAATAATTAATAATTAATTTAGTTTAATTATTATTTGAAGTAATTTGATCCTTTAAATTCTAAAATGTGCATTGGGAAAGCAGTAGATTATAGATAGACATATCCCTGATGTATTATTTATTCCAGTTAGGGTGAAATACGAAATACATAATTTACGACAACAATTTTTAAAATAAGGTAGATCAGTATAAGGTCTTAGAACGCGATAAAATAAAACTGTTTTAATTTATAAAATTGAATCATTCGAGTCCATTTCATTCATGGAACATTCCCACCATCCACCGACAAACCGATTCCTCCACCTCCCAATGACCCTGGTACCCCAAGAAAGAGATGACCCAGATCAGCAGAAGTACCTCCCCGGGCCAGGACGATAACCTCGCCGAAGGAGGGGGTAAAGGTCAAGGCTCCAAATCCCAGCACACTGCCTCCGCTCTGTCTTACATAGTTAATGGCTCCTCTCCACCAGGGGTCCTCGCAGTTTGATGTCCTCGAGGAACCTTCCGGAACCATATCTCAGGTGTACGAACCCACCTGCTGAAGGATTGTTTATACGTTATGTTAATAAACATATATTTTTATTTATTTTTAGATTTTCAGGACATTGTGTTTTAGAACCTATTCAGGATTTTGCAAAAATTATTCAATAGATATGCAGAAAATTAAATGTTTTTTATTTGACACAATCAAAGCGGACAATGCCTTGTGATGTGGGGTCGAAAACTTATAAACCGAGATGAATATCCGCTATTTGAAAGCCAAATCCTTTTTTTTTTTTTTTTTAGGTAATACAAATAATATATGTTAAAGAATTACAGAAATTATATTTTATCCACATACCAGGCTTAATCCGGCGTTGGTCACTAGGTGACCATTTCCCTCACCCTTTTAAAAAATATTTAATAAGTTCGTCAGAATTTAACTTTCATCGCTGACCCTCAATAAAGCTGAGTTTAGGACATTTGGGAATAAGAATATTTAGTTTCTAAGTAAAACGGATGCAGGTGGCATGGCAATGGCCATGTTCACACTCCTCACTATCAGCTTATCTCTCGTGCAGTTTATTCGTGACATTTTGCTGAGCGAGTTTTCTAATTTTTTTAATACACTTTTATTAACTTCACCTGACTGTAACGGAATCTTGAATCGTAATTTTCACCAGTTTCTAACTATCTGCTTATCTTGAAAATTTGCACACGTGTCAAGGACCAATGACAATACAATAATTGCACAACTTTGTTTTAATGTTCTTAGTTAGTCCAGTCGAAATACCCCCAAAAAAGGGGTCTGCCTTGCAAAAGGTAGAGTAGTAGGTTTTATGTTTTTACATGCTCCAGATGGGTCCTGAGAATAAAATATCAAAAATGAAACTAAATATGATAAAGGGGAGGTTTGGGGGGCAAAAAAACGCAAATTTTTTTTAGATTTTGACAAACAACTTATAGAAAAATGCTTCTAACAAAAATAAGTTATATACAAAATTAAAGTTAAACGAAATATGAGTCTAAAGACATCACTTATGCAGAATTAGATTTAGGAGTTTAGCCACAATCGTCAAAAACCGACGAATATTGCTAACTTAGCTTTTATAGCGTGTTTTTTTAAAAGTTTTTTAAACTCTAACTTTTTTCTCGATTGATTAGTGACTGTTTGGGTTCAAAATGAGTCGTGGATCTAACATTCCAGACTTGCTGGGTAAAAATTGAGTTGAGAAGATAAGTTGTAAATAATTAGTTGATAAATCGTCGTGAATTGTATTTATATAATGTTTCAATCATTTGCCAGGAATCTGAAATTTTTACTATTCCAGATTCTTGTTCGTGGCAATACAAAATAGATCTGGTATAGGTGTGCCGAAGAAATAAAAAAAGAAAAACGAAAAAAAAAGTTGTAAAATGTGTAATGTTACAATTCATAATGAACATACTAAATATACTTGTAATAATTGTATAGATAGAAGAAAATGATCTAGCTGATGAAAAACACATAATTATGTAAATAGTAAAATATTTAAGTTTTGTTTGGTTTTTGTAATTTGTAAAAATATATTTTTAATCCTTATGCTCCGTACTACAATTATCGATACATTACGATGACATTTATTTACTATTTATAACAAAATATTTGGTAACATAAAACTATTTTTTATGGAAATGCTCACCTAGCGACTAACGGTGTACCAGATCGGCTAGCGACCAACGCCGGGTTAAAAGACAAGAAACTGGTCGTCGTTTCCGACTACTCAAACATTTATTAGGCAAGCGTTCAAAGCTGCGATA
This sequence comes from Euschistus heros, assembly GCA_003667255.2. NCBI lineage: Eukaryota > Metazoa > Arthropoda > Insecta > Hemiptera > Pentatomidae > Euschistus > Euschistus heros. The sequence goes on along the minus strand of RCWM02000199.1, from coordinate 1,857,279 downwards.
TTTTAAAATGTTCTCTTCAGAAGATAGTGGGGTCCTATTTAGGCAGATGATTTTTTTTAATCGGGGTGGGTATGGTGGATTCTCCACGCATGCATTGATGTAATACACGGGTCATCAAGGCTCTATGCACACTTGTGTCGAAAGTTAATCGAGAATAAATACATAAAACTGAAAAAAAGAGTATTTAGACATCGGGTTCAATCTCGATAGGTAGAAATGTTCACGCATTTTGAATATGCGTCGTACCGATAACTTTTGACGCGCCAGGCGAGGCACTCTTCTAATATTTTTACATTAATTTTTGCTTATTTGAACTTCTGTCAACAGTTTATTCAGGGAGTGAAAAGAATTATTTCAAACGATTCATTTATTGCTATTATTCATGCTATTACCTTGTTTCAAATTCATCCAGCTTCAGTAATAATAATTCAATAAATTACATTCACGACTTTAAATTCAATTTAATAATAATTGTGTTGGTTTTTCCATCTTAAAAAGTCCATTTCGAGGTGGTGAGAAGAAAAAGAGAAGATGGGGGGCTAACAGAGCGTGGAGGTTCGGCCTCGCTGGCCACAGCCTTTTCTATTTCTTCTTTTAGCAAACTCAGCGCCATCAATTTTCCACTAGAAGAAACCTTCACCTGCCCACGAACGAACAATATTCACAACTTGAATAAGTACTTTACACCAAATTATATAACCAATAAATACAAAGTAACCTAAAATAGACTCTCTCATCCGTCATTCTCTTAACCAGCGCGCTCCCTTAAACGGGAATCGAAATTCCTAAAGAGTTGGTTTAAAATGTTTAAAATCTATTAAAAGCAAAAAAATAAATTACGAGTATTTTTCACAAATTAACATTATTTACACCAAATTGATCTTTCCCTTCTTTCGTAGATAATACTTGGCACAAACCTCTTACAAGTTATCAACACCCGTCAACTTCCCATTATTTACAGTATCCTACAATTCGAGTCCTCAATGCAATCTCAATATACAAGATACCGCCTTTCCAATCTCTATAGTCCATCCTACGGAACTACTGCATTCCAAACTATATGCCCGCTTCTCTACTCTCTGAAATTCTCTCCCTCCTCACAATCACAACACTTCTTCCGTCGGAAATCTCCTCTTCTACCACCTCATCCACCACTCTCTCTCCTAACTGAAGCTCTCTAATTACATATAGTCCAGTCAATGAGTGCTTAAATGAAGGGTGTAGAGTGCATGAAAAATGCGATAATTTTACTTTATAGTTTTGTTAGGAGTAGTTAAAAGGTAAACATACTAAAAGCCCCTAGTTTTTACGCTAAGGTCCCATTTTTGTGTTTTTCGATTATATCTTGAAAACGGTAGACTCTATCAAAGCTAAAGCTAATTAAATTTCCTATAAAATAGATTGCATACATATTTGATGAGCTTACAACGGCTTCCAAGATATACGTTATTGAAAATCGATACTTTTCGAAAAAAAAAAAAAAAAATTGTTACCTTACTTTTTGTCAAACATTTGGTGCTAGTGCCTTCCACGATCTTTTCTCAGAACAAAATGTCAGATTCAATATTGCAGAGCATTAAATTTACTTTAATTTTATATTTATGTTTCTGGGAAGTTTCTGGCACTTGAAGCAAATGATAGACAAAAAGTGAGGTAAACAATTTTTTTTTTCTCGAAAATTATCGATTCTTATTAACGTACACCTTGAACACCGTTGAGGAATTATATAGGAAATTTAATTAGGTTTAATTTTTTTTGCGTTTCTCCTCGTATAACAGTCACATTATGAATGAGATGTAGAGTGGCAACAAATATATGATAGTTTTTTTTAATGAATAGCACTTTGATATTTTGATGAGTAAGAAATGGTTTTATAGGATTGACCAGTGAGAAGTTGAAGATTTTGAGTGAGATATTTTATTCACTATGAAATATATTTAAGGGCTTAACATTTTTTATTAATAAAACTAGTTCGGGAGATATATTGTTCATCATCTAGATATATTTTTGTTTCTGTAATGAGCCTAAAGCCACCACTCCTTGATGACATCCATCTGAAAACTTCATATAGCAATTAAAAAAAAACACATTGCACAAATGCTCTATTGAAGTGCTATTTAAGTGCCGTTTATTCACAAGTTAGAGACACCAAGAACTTTCTATATAACACATAGTAAAAAATTAAACATTTTTTTCTCTTTCATTGTTTTAAATACACACCTGTCACTTATCCCGTGACAACAAACAGATGTGATCATGATTTAAAAGATAACTGGCATATTAGGCATAAGGGAGGTTATTGGCCAGCTTCATGACATGATATTTTATTAATTTTAACCGAGTAGATCTCTCAACCACCTCTTTTTTATTCTTCTTAAAGTATTCTATGGAATGTTTCTCGAGTTCATGGTTTGTATTAGATTGTTGATACCTCCGTAAAGTTTGTCATGAAATCTTTTGTATGAAGTCTGAATATGATCTCACCACTAATACGTTTTACAATTTACAGCTTAATATGTATTTTGATAGCCTTCAAGAGGGAGAGTATTCAATATTTCAAGAATCTTTTTTTTTAATGAATATACTAAAACAGAAATAATATGCATCTCGTGACACAACCCATGAATTTGTCACATATACGATATATCTCTACAGACATTCCAAAACAGAATTCTGCGAATGGCGGTTAATGACGCCCTGGTTTTAAGGAATTCCCGCTTCACCGGGAAACTTAGCAACAGTATGTTTGAAAAAGTGGAAATTAAAAACAAATTTCGAAAAAAACAAATCAGTAAACTATTACACTTCGCCACAATTGAAACTATAACTTACCAAGAACAAGGCTTCGAAAGAAGATCGACATGGAGCAATCATACGACACAAAAAAGATAAGCTCTGAACATCAGATTAAATATTTTGAACCCGCTTTTATGCTACAAATCGAAACTCCTACATACTGAAACCCATCTGGGCGTAGGGAATACAAATTTATAACGTTGCCAAAAAGGTCTAACATCTCCGTACTGCAGCGGTTTCAGTCAAACATTTTGCGTATGATTGCCCAGGCTCCTCTCTATGTCAGAAACAATATACTTCACCAAGACCTCGATATTTCGACAGTCCTATTTTCATAGTTCATTAACAAATCCTACAGACTTTTCTATGAAAAAATGGCAGGATACTCCAAACCCCTATATAGGACATATTCCCTATATAAATTCCCCACAACCTTCGACGAAGAGTCTAAAGGACCTTGATGAGGGACTTGTTATCATTTTTTTTTTTTTTTCCGTTCCTCTTTATTCTTTATCACTACAAAATATGAGGTCAAGAGGTATCTCCACTGGATGATACTCCTCTATATGCCTCTATCAAACCACATATAGTATACATTACTTACGTCAGCACATCTCCTGGTTGTGACCATCGGCACAAGTGTAAAAAGTAAAGAAAAAGTTATATCATAATTTATATAATACATTAATATGTTATATTAACAACTTAATTTTTAATTTAAGAAATAGGTTTTCATAACTGAAGTAACTGGCAATTTAAAATTAAACCATGGAAATAAAATCCAAAGGTACCGCAAGATATGATCTATCTGCAGATATGTGTTGCTAATTACAGTACCTCGAGATAGAGAAGGGATAGCTCAAAGAATTCCCAATTACTCTGAGTACACGGAAGGTCGTGTTCGTTAGCCAGTATCTTTTTGTACCGCTGTACCGAGGTACAAGATAGCGGTCCTAGCTTTATAATTTCTTCCATTATTCTCTTAATATCATTTGCGGTTAACGAGCTCCATGGTCTCGAGAATCATCGGCTCAACTAACGGGAAACTTACAATGTTGTAAAATATGTAGAAGAAATTTTATTAAAGATGAAAGGATGAACTGACGTGAGCTTGTGGTCTGTTAATATTTCAAAAGAAGAATGGCGTGAAGTGGTAATAAAAATTTATTGTAAAACGGTACAATTTTGTACTGGAAGCAGCCTTGAGAAATTTAGTTCAGAAAATCTTCATGAAAAACTAGCAGTTCATTTCCTGTTGTTGTGCCTTGTTTGACTAAGAATTGATGATGATCACTTAGGGCTTTTATTTGAAAAAGACTGTCCTGTAAAATGGATTAAACTGGAAGAACGAGTGAATAAAGATCCTTGGACAATCTAAAATCGGCATATCTGAAACTACCCTTAAGTGGCTTTATAATGTAATATAGTAATGACCGAATATAGCAATATTTCAAATAAACAAATCATTTATATTCAAAGTATGTAGAAATTTTTTTTAATTTGTAAAACATTTAAATATTTTATGATGCGAAATCAATTGAAAAGCTATACCTTTCTTGAAATATAAAAAGAGTCCTACAAGGATTTTTCTTGAAGCGAAAATGAGAGAAATTCATGAAGCTGCCCAGAAAAAACAATAGCAGGATGGAAAAAAATATTCAGATATAAATAAGTAATTAAAAATCATACTTTTGTCATTTTCAAAAAATTTATATTTATTCAAAAAAAAAAAACCCCTGTAATAAATTATAAAGAGTATATCGTCTGCTTGGAGGTAAAAATCATTAAGTAACAAATCCAATTTTTTTCAGGAGAGCAAAAAAACGGGAATATGCTCAACAAAATTTTCTCAGATAGTTATGTAGTGATTTTTCGCATTCTCTAATGTGTATATATAGTTATATTACTTGTTGACTTTTATACTCATGGGAAATGATAATATCAACTCAAATAGTTTTGTCGAATTTGGAAGAAATTGCATTTAGCGACATTTACGTCCAAGCAGACGATATGTTAGAATTGAACGATCCTTAAATCACCGTTTCATCTACCTCCCTATTTTTCGGTTTGTTCTCCGTTCAGCACAGATAACATTTCTAAGCATTCGTTAATTATCCAGCCCAACAATTTTAAATGCCTACTTAATAGTCGCTATGATAATAGCATGTATATGTATACTGCATCCTACACAATATATTGTGATTGTGAAGAACTGGATACCTCCCATTGCCTTGAAAACTAGTTAACTATTAACCTTAAATGCAGGATTTTAATTATCTGCATTGTGAAAAATTGGTTTATTTGCACTTCTTAATAAGGTCTTAGAGTATCTATTCTGTCGCAAATTAAGTTTTTAGAGCTATTAGAGAATTTCGGGAAACGGTCAAAATGTCATAAAGTGTAATAAATAAAAAGGGTACAATTTTGACAAATCGACTTCTTCACGACTGCCAGGGATATTGTATACTACAATCACTGTAAGGATAGATTTGATTTTTCGCTGATGTTTTGTATCGCGTAATTTGGGCAATGTCGTCAAATTTTGACACACTGAAAATACTTCTCTATTTTTGGAAAGCAATAATCAAATTTTCTTTCGAATTCAGCAGTTTTCCAACTGGTATATGATGTAAGGAACCTTATTTTTTTTTTTTTTTTTTTTTATTGCGTGGGTTAGTTCGCTATATTAAAAATTCAAATCCCTTTCACTCCTAATAAATTATTTATACATAGCATGGGCGGTTATACAGTTCTTGAAAAGATAATATTACAAATTATAAAAAGTTAAAACATATCAAAAAGAACATTATTATTTTCGAAATCATTTTTTTTTTTCTATGAGTGTTTAATAAGATTGGATTTAGCTGTGGCCGAGAATGTTGAAGTGTCATGCAGGAGAGCATTCTCGAGACCATAGCGGCGCCATTTTATTATAACCGAATAGCTATGAGTAAACAATAAATTATAAATAGAAATTAAAAGTGTAAGTATGCTTGTTATTTTTTTCTATTTTTGTTTAATTAATAGACATGGGGCTTGACTAACCGACGTGGTTGGAACCGAGATGGGCTCGAATAATCAAATGCTCTGTGAATCGAGACCCCAAATGTAAGGAAAATACCCAAGAAAAACAAAACAGAAAAATTCACATAATACATACATATTGTAGAAAATATTACGCATTATAACATAATAATAATACTTATTATGTATGCAATAATTATTACATAAGTTGCATTATTACATATGTAAATAAAAACGTTTATGGCCTAAAAAAAATCTCTACTTTTTTTTTTATTTCAAAGTAAAAACAGTCAAATTGAACTATGTTTAACTATGTCTTCCAGATATTATATTCTTTATTAAAAAAACCGTTAATGATGATTCGTATCCGAGTAGACCATCCTCTCTTAGTCTTAAGGAATAGTGCTCATACAGAAATTTCCCAATGTCTTATTCACCAATCAAATGTTTTATAACAAAAAAAAAACAAAAAACAATAATAATAATACATAGGTGATACAATTAAATAAAAAATAGAAAGTTTATCGAGACATCGGTTAATCGAGTCCCGAGTGTCTATAATTATCTCGTAATCCTTAACGCAAGTGTATCAGGTGAGATTTAAGGTTGATTCGATATATTTTTGGCATTCCGTAGAGGAATATTGAACTTAAACGTAATGATAAATCAAAAATACAGATTTTTGAGTTGTGCCACTTTTGAAATACATGAGCGATATATTTATTTATATACAGGGTGAATATCTCTTAGTATGAAAAAAAATTGGGTGAAACTAGATCGAAAATGGAGAAAAATGCCGCAGACCTCACCTTTTTATTCTAATCCGTTGCTTATATACGATATATCAAAAACTTTTTTTGAGGAAACAACTTTTTTTTTTCCATAAAATCTGTAATATCTCCACTTTGTTTAAGTATTTTTCAAACTTGACCACATTTTCGGATTTAGCATTGAATTTCCTATAAGAAAAGAGTACATGTAATCTTGAATTTTATAAACTTGGGATCTAAAGAACAGCTTGGATCTTCACCTTATTTAGGGAAGTTACAATGTCTTATATTATTTCAACGCTCACAGTTTTTCGAAAAAACCTATAACAAAACTGCAAATCGGCCAAAAACTTTCAAATTTAATCAGCTTTCGAATGATATGTTAAAATTAATGATTCTGTTTCGATTTCATGGAGGAATTTATTATTAAAACCGAAAAAAATGGTGCTACCATTTGGGATACAAATCAGTTACTTGTGTAAATAAAACATTATGATAATCCCTTAATAAAAATGTGCATTTTAAACATAATAAACTCTACATTGGAATAAAAAGCAAAGAAATGATCAAGCTGTTCTGTAGGTCGCAAGTTTGTAAAATTCAAGGTTATTTGTACTTTGCTCATATAGGAAATTTAATGCTAAATCCAAAAATGAAGTTATGTTTAAAAAATATTTAAACAAAGTGGAGATATTACAGATTTTATGGCAAAAAACGTGGTTTCCTTAAAAAATTCTATGATTTATCGTATACCTGCAATGGATTGGAATAGAAAGATGAGGTCTGCGGCATTTTTCTACATTTTTGATCTAGTTTACCCAATTTTTTTTTTTTTTTTTTTTTTACACTAAGAGGTACTCACCCTTTAAAACAAAATACATTAATAATATATATTAGATAAACCACACTAATACATGTAGATATTAAGTTATGTTTAACACGCAACATGTAAATAACAGATTTTCCACACAAATGAGAATAAAATAAAAAACAAACAAAAAACTTGCAACACAACAAAAATAAAATTAAGTATTAGTTTCAAAATATTAAAAATAACATTTAAATAGAACATAGAATATAGAACATAAGTTTGTGCAGCCCAACACGTATGGTTCTGGTGAATATAAGAAACAGTTCACAAAGTTCCTTCACCAAGTAGTGGTTGTGCATATATATATATATATATATATATATTATATATATATATATATATATATATATATATACACATATACCCCTGTAGGTGTCCTCAGAGAAGACTTATCCCGAACATAAATGATAAGAGTCACAAACACTGACACATCATATCATATCTCACCGATTTGCGAATTTCGTATTCTTATCCTCCTTTCCTTCTCTCTTCTTGGAGGTATTTCCAGAAGAAACTCCACGTCCACTGGACATCCTACTACTGTGATGACGACAGTAAGTAGTCTTAAACTGGCTTGTTACTTTGGCGTGGGCTTAGTTCTGCCCCACCAGCTCTAGTTTCTACAGAAATAATTTAATCTGGCTTGGTTCATTAATAACTTTCTTTAGCTTTGTGAGTCATCATGGAGTCCCTATAATGTTGATGCAGAACCTATGAATTCCTAGAAGAAAAAAATATATAACAATAAAGGTTGTTTCAAATAAGTTTATTTTGACTGATAGCTTGAGCTGACCAGTGCCTGTGGCATTAGACATCCTTTAATCTTTTAATATTTAATCCATCTGGTGTTAAACATTTTAAATATTATATTACATATATTTATTTAATTTTCAAAACTATCTGACATATCTAGAGAAAAATATTAATTAAGAAATCATGTATTCGATCAATTGATTACTTGTATCACTTTTAATAGTTCAATAAATTAAACTAATAATAATAAATACTTTCAACTTACAACTAATAAGAATAAAAACACAATATATTTTTTTTTTTCAATTTTATTTTGGCTCATTTATTTTTTGTTATTATATTTATTTTCTAATCTTAACAATCAGCTTTGATACATTTAAAGTTTTATCGAAATCAGTATTAAACAGATTAAATAGACAGGTCCTTAAAAATTATTATTGTTCGAAGAATTTTAATTTTAGGATTATCAATGACGTATAATTTAAGATCTCGAAGCACTTTCTAGGAACTAAGAAGTGTAGCTGATCGATTTTTCTTGTAACTTTACTGCAAATCGATTTAACCAATCGAGTTTTAGTACATTTACTGGAGTACTTAAATTTAACCACATTGGAAGAATGTAGATTTTGATTTTAAAATCCAATTTCAATTCTAATTTAAAAGATCGTAAACTTGCGCCTCAAATCGAAGACAGTACGCCATAACCTTAAAAAGGAATAATCGGATGACATAAAATAGGTGTCTATTTCTAGGCGAAGGCGAAACAAAGAAAATGGGATTGAAAATTAGTTCGATATTGAAACAATATTACTTCACAGATTTATAGGCCTACATTCAGGCCATATTTGAATAAACCGATAGGAAACCTTGAATTTCAAATATTACATTTTCGGTAAGTAAACAATTTTTTTGTAAATGGATACGAATGAAGGATATTTATAATGTTTCAATCATAAATATTATTAAAACTTATCAGCCGAAAAAAATTGTTCACCTCTAAAAGGTAAGTCAATACGTGATGGGAAAAAAATACATGACTTGTGAGGTCAGGTTCCTAATAACCTAATGAACAAAAAATAAACAAAAACTTATATCGCTAAAGTCTTGGGTTCAGTACTTGATAAGAAAGTATTGTTTCGTGACCAACGGCTATACAAGGAGGTTATGTAGTCAGTAATCACGCTCAACCACCAGGTTTTCCCCAACTTAAGTGTAACCACTCTATAGAGGCTGGGTGTGCCCCCCAGAAAGGTCTACAAAACCCGAATGCGATCCACCGCTGAAGTAACAGAAATTATAAACCTCAGGACACGTACCCGGGTACCGGAGCCGAAAAAAAGAATCTTTTCAGGAATGAACAAAAGGATCCTTAAAAAATAAAATAAAAAAATTACTATTAACTAGAGAAATTTGTATTTACAATTAAAATATCCAAACATTAAAAGATTTCTAAAACCACACTAATAAAAATAATATATAATTTACATATCTGTTTGAAATGTTATATTCCCGATTACATTCTATTCCCGATAACCCTCCGAGGCTTCCGAAAAGAAGATGGCCTAGAGATCTACTAATGCAGAATTTTTATTGAAGTGCTACTGATAAGTAATTCATTTAAGGTTTTGACATGTTATTGTAATAATAATCAACCAATTTACTGGATGTATATAATTTGTACAGTTGTAAATTTCAATAAATGGATATAAACGAATAAAAAATGTTATATAATATTTTATTTGAATTTCTGTATTGATAAAAAATTATAATTACGTAATACAATAAAGTGAAAAATTTGAATAACGAATTATCAATTTCATCCAGAAAATGAGTGTAACCTTTATTAACATGTCACTTAATTTAATAATTAAAAATATCTAAAAAATGAGGGATTATTTTAAAATATAAACAAATCAATTTCACAACAGTCCATCAAGTCTGAAAAGGATGAATGGCCCATGAAGCCAAAAAGTATTTCATAAACTGTGGTTGCTGCCCTGGCCAAGTCAACTATTTTTATTTCAGAAAGAATTTAGTGTACCAAACTATGGGTGTAACATTGTGATTGATCTCTTATTCTAAGATTCTTATCATATATTATTAAATTTACGTGTTCTTCCTATGATAAAATTTGGGCAGATAACACTCTCTTATTTTTTGTAAGATAAACGAATTGTAAGGGAAATTCTCTATATTAGGTGTACCGTATTTTCGTTTTATAATTTGGCCAACTTTGGACCTCAAAGAACTCAAGACTTCTTGACTTTTCTTCTCTTCTCCTCTTCATACGGTCACTTCTGCTTTTCCTCTCCTCCTCGGAAATGATCAGCTTGGCTCTCCTGTAGGATGGCTTCTCCGGAAAAGATTGTATTTTGTCAATTCTACTCCTGAACTGTTTTCTGTTCTGTTCATCTGTGGAGTAATTCCAACCTCCTCATCTCATCCACCCATTTAAAAATGGATTTTAACCCTATGATTTAGTTGAAGATTATTTTGGTCAGTCTGTCTTCATCTATCCTTATAGTGTCCGTGATTTTGTTAGCAAACTTGTAGAGTACGTAGGTATATAGTTTATATATAATATAATTTTATATATATTATTATATAATCTAGATTTATATTAAATAAATTAGGTCTATATATGTGAAAAATTCAGTACTTCATATATGGAAATATTAGGGTAAAATTCTACAAAATGTTTTTTTGTATATTTTTTTATTGTATATTTTTTATATATTTTTCTTGTGCATTTGTAATTGATAAAATTACAAATATTGTGATAAATTATTTCATTAAATAAGAATAATGGTGGAAGAAGAGTGGTTTTAATATTCCTTTGATTGAATAGTCTTTCTTCTTACTATAATAGCCTGAATCAATAACTATCACCTGTGTTGATATTGACTTTACTATATATTTTTTTTAAGTACTTAATGCTAGGAAATGAAGAAAATGATTCCCGGAAACATTTCAAAACGAGAAAGTTCAAATATAGTTAGCTCAAAGTATTAATTATTGCTAAATAAGAGAAAGTTTGAGAGAGTGTCTTCTAGAGTTGTGTTGGGGTGCACCATCTATTGCTTTCTTTAATTCAATTTTTAATTCTTCCTTTCTTGAAAGTCTTGAATTAGGAAATCGTAGATAATTAGTTATTGACTGTTTTGAAGAACAATAATTTTTTGATTCATCTATATAATACATGTATATTATATATCATATAATTATTTTTTTTTTTAATAGTATTGTGCATATGTACAATGTGATTACTTTGAAATTGTTCTTCCGCTTTCATTTCAAAAATAGTAGTTTAATTTTCAATTTTAATTTAAATTTTATTAACTTTGTGGGAGTCTGAGAAAAAGGCGGACGGATGGCAAAAAGTCAAAAACGACGAGCCATTTATTGTTGTTTTAGTCTTGTATGTGTGCAGCAAGTAAGTCCTTTGTGACAAAAATTTAATATAATAATGAATGGTAATAAACAAAATAAATAGAAAAATATTACAAATAATATGACATTTTCTTAATTCCTTTAATATTATTTTTAATATTTTCCTGTTTATTTTATCTATAACTAATGTTCATCACATTAAGTTTTTTGTTATGTATAGCACTGTAGAAAACTTTCAACGTAGGCCAAGTCTTCGGCACCGCATTAATGGTATTTTCAATTAGGTGGGATTTCATTTTACTCCAGACAGCATCCCAGACGGTTTTCACTTTTAAATATACTTCATCAACGGTTTATTTTATTATGTGAGTTAACATTATAAGAACAACTTCAGATATAACATTGCCAAAATATATCTGCCACAATATACAAAAAAGATGTAACACGAGATGGATAATGTACCCACCTTCCCTCAGTTACGCCATTGGCAATTGTTCTCCTGCTAGCCTAGTTTACAGAGAGCTGTTGGATAAGTCAGCTAATTATCTAGGAAGAGAAGCGTGTAGTTATCCAACGATGCACCGCTACTTAAGACGGGCAATGAGGTCGTGAATACACTCCCGCTATTGCTTACTGTCCCAGTCATTAACATTTTCAGTAAAGTCCATATTAAAGATTACCACAATAAATTTCATGCTTAAATCTGCAGAGTACTAAAATAAAGGCTAACAATTAAATTTTAGGTTTCGAGTTATATTAGTGCTTAAAACAATAACAAGAATATGTGACCAATGAGAATATCTCACCATCTGCTACACAACTTTAAAATTTCATCGCAATAAGAAGAACTTAGGAATAAAAGATGACCATCGTTTAAAATTTCTTTTTTAAATTTAGATAAACTTTACTATTATATATATATATATATATATAGTATCTCTTAATGTATATATATATATATATACAGGGTGAAAAAAAAAAAAAAAAATTGGGTGAAACTATATCAAAATTGTAGCAAAATTCCGCAGACCTCACCTTTCTATTCCAATCCGATGTAGATATACGATAAATCAAAGACTTTTTTGAGGAAACCACGTTTTTTTTTTTTTCCATAAAATCTGTTATGTCTCAATTTTGTTTAAATATTTTTCAAATTTTGATCTAATTATTGGATTTAGCATTAAATTTTCTATAATAGCTGAGTACCTGTAACCATGAATTTCACAAACTTGGTATCTAAAGAACAGCTTGATCTTCACCTTATATGGGGGGAAGTCACTATGTCTTATGTTACTTCAACGCTCACCGTTTTTCGAAAAAAAAACTATCCACAAAACGTCAAATCTCACAAAAACTTGCAAATTTAATTAGCTTCGAATGATATGTAATCAAGTGATATAAACGTAATGATTTTATTTCAAATTCATGGAGAAATTCACTTTGAAACCGAAAAAAAAACATGGTGTTCTCATTTGGCATACAAATCAGTTACTTGTGTAAATAAAACATTAAGACAATTCCTTAATCGAAATGTGCATTTTAAACATAATAAACTCTTCATTGGAATAAAAAGCAAATCTTATTGTTTTATAGAAAATAAAGGAAAACTGTCAATAAAGCGGCACCAGATCAGACGATCTTATGTTATTACATTTATTTATTTATTATTATTATTTAGGATTTATTTGATTAAATTTTCAATGTAATGTTTAAAATCCAATGATAATGAACATAGACCTCAATTTTGCCGTTAGCTTCTGAATGCAGATTGTGTTGAAGAATACTACTTTTTGAGGTAAATTTTATGGGCAGATGAGTCTGTTTTTACAGGGGAAGGCATTTCTACCGTTCCAATATTTTCTTCTCTGTCAAAATTTTCTTTGTCAGCGTTTCATCGCTGATTCTTTTCAAATGGGCATAGATGATGGATTTTTGGGGATGGGGATTTTTTTTTTTTCATTTATTGTTCAATGTGGAAGGCGCGGTAGCTCATTGGGCAATCGACTTCGAGATTGGAAGAACTTCTTGGGGCTTACTCAGTCTTTATCAAGCGCAGATTATCCTTTCATAGCCGTTGTATTATTAACAGTAAATACCATTAATAACAGTAAGTTTAGAACCCAAAACTCTATATGAGTTGTAGTGGTAAAGGTTTTTTTTTTATAGCTCTTAATCCGAAAACGTTTGGGGATAGAAAAAGTATTATTTTTCATCTATAACCTTATAAATCCATCTCAAGCTATGCATTTTAATAATATGTAGGATTTAGAAATAATGTTTATCGATTAATGTATAAAGTTCAATGAAAATGTTTGTTAGATCTCTAAAACAATATATATAGGATAAATAAAATTTATATTATGTCAGGGATATAAATAAACTTGTGCTATTAACTGCTTCACCATCTTCCTACACTCTGTATCTGTTACGCCACCTGTGTGGATGGTTACCGAACACTCAGTTTAAGTGGCTACATCAATAACTCTAGAACACACCCAAAGTGAAAGCCTACGAGTGTGTATATATTGTGCCCTGTATCCGACCAAAAACAATATTATCTGCCATTTTGATTATTGCGATGGAGGAGGCAGTGGCCAGTCGTGCGGAGTTTATTATGGGATAGGTCGTGACGAAACTTTGGGCGTGTGGAGGATCCGGAATGCAAGGACTCCATTCATATTATACTTACAGTTTGTTTAAGAAAATATCATATCAGAACTGGAGTTCAAACTACTATAAATATATATATATTAAACTATTTGAGATAATGTGCTTCATTTTCCAATAAATAATAGATAAATTTCTAATTTCTTATGAGCAATTATTTTAAAGTGGAACATTAATAGTTTTAAAATGACCTTGGCTTAAAAACATGGACTTCATGGAAACATTATATATGAATAATATATAATATATCCACAACTATAAAATCAATGGATATTTTTATAAGTTAATTAATAAGGAATAATTTTATAATATTAAAAAAAAATTATTAAAATAGAAAAGTTTCTTTTTTTTTTAATTGAAAATCATTGTTGTATTTATATTTTATCACAATTAGTATTCTGAACTCAGAACTCAGGGGTGCTAGTCCGAATCCGGGGTGGGATAGCTGAATTTCGTTCATCCAAAATAAATCTTGAATTTCCCTTACTGCCTAGAATAGATTGGTACCTAGTAGTATTTTCCTAGTTCAAGTACATAAGAACGTTAAGCCCCGACAAACAATCTCAAATACAATTATTCTGTATTTATAAGACATGACAGTGAGTTATGAAGGAACTCTTATAGGCATCTTTTTGATGACAGTCTTATTGACTATCCACTTTTCAAAGGCCTGAAAATAAGATCAGGAAATAATTTTAAAAGAAGAATGGGCATCGGACGTTTTGTGTGAGTATGAAGTTTATAATGGAAGGATGCGAATCAATTTCTCAGTATCTCTTAATGTAGCAAATTATCTTTTTCTATATCAGAGGGTCACTAGGCATTCTACCTTTGGAGGGTTATTTGGTATCGAAAAGGAAGCAAGTAGAAAAACCTGTGGATTTTTGTGGCTTAGGAACTTATTAATAATATGATAGGTTTTTGATTTGAGACAAATCCATACTTAAAAAAAAAAAAAAAAAAAAAAAGTCAATTCTAACAAAGCTCTCGATTCACACTGGTTTCATGTAGTTTATGTTTATACCTTCTCTTTACTATTTGAATGTTTTTGCACAACTATTAAGATAAAGATTAGTTGGAGTAATCATGCTGTTTGTCATAAAATTTGTAATTTCTAATCAAAAATCGTAAATTTTATCGAAGAGTTGAATTTTATGATTTAATGGAGTACTGAATCATAATTTATTGTGCCCAAGCAGGTCTCATTATAATTATTTAGAAGAGTCCTTCGTAATTTATAGAAAATTTAAAGTGTTTATCAAGCAAATACTGAAATAATCGTAAGCGAAGAACAGTTACTTGCCGTTTCATTACTGTATGTTGATTCCAAGAAATATGTTGGTACCAATGGAACCCTGGGTAACGGATTTGTTCAACTGTAATGGAATTTCGTTAAAGGATACTGTAGGACAGATGCCGTTTTACGACGAATGTATAGCTGATTTGATGGAAATTGTAAAATTTAAAATCCAGAATGAATTACTCATTTCAACCCAATTTCAAACCAAAAAGTCGGACTATTAATACGTATTTTCGAAACTATAACTGTTTTTGTTTTTTTTAATTTTTGCATGGTTCCTGGTAACAGAGAACACAAAATGACTGCCTAAAATAGTCAGAAAATTTTACTAGATTTTCTAGTCTTAACATTAGTTATTTTAGAACGCATGCTTCTTTCATCTATAATTCATGCGTGGTTGCACAGCCTTAAGGTTTTGAAAGCAGGTCATTCTCAGTACACATTGTAAATGAAAAATGAAATGCTCATGAATGGCTGACAGAAACGTTCACAGCATTCTTCCAGAGGCATTCAACTTATTATCTTGGTATCAATATTATAATGGCCACTGTATACAATACGACAATAAACTAATACCTTTCACAGTATTACGTAAGATTGGTTATAATAACGTATCAATATTAATTATTACATAACTTACATAACTGATAGTTTATTTATTTCACTGATACTTTCCACGGCCTTCGTGATCTGAGTACTTTTCGCTTGCAATTCTCACAGACTGACTAGGAAGTGAGAGGGCGGTGATATCCGATATCGGCCAAAGCCTCCTCAAGGTGAGCTCTTCGAAGGACGTCATTACCACGTTTGCAGTATTCAACTGTGAATCGACTTGAACTTTAAATATTTTTACTAATCTCTTTTGGACTAATCTAATGCATTGGTATAGAGCTAATTCTCCATTGCAAGTTCAAATGTATTAAGGGCTTTTGTTCTTATTATAATTTTTTTTTTCTTAGCCTCCTGTCGGACCTTCTGCCATTATATGTATACATATACACGTATATCGGAGCTGACTTCCGGTTCGGTGTTGAGAAGAATATTTGCGTAATCCACCATACTGTTCACCCATCCAAGATTCGGTCTACCTTCCATTTTGTTCAACCGATTCCATCATCAAACTATTTTCCATTTGAGTTCCAGAGTTTCACCTTCTTCCATTTGAATCACAATGACTGACCATTAATGATTAAGTTCTCAAAATAAATATGGATATCGTGGAAAAATTCGGTTGAGTGTGGATATAGTATGTATATCTGGTGTAAAAGCAACATTTTTTAATTTTTTGTTATTGATATTTACAACTGTTTGTACTATATACAACAAGTAAACGGAGAAAAATAATTACAATGGCATGTCAATAACATGTAAAGAATTACTCATTAGTAGCATTTCAATAGTTCTGCATCAGGCCATTTTTTTTTTTTTTCAGACACCTCGGAGGATTATCGGGAATGGAGTGTGAGGCAAGTTGGGAGACTAGTGGATTCGAGTGGGTATGGAGTTTACTATTAAAGGATAGATATCTAGTTTGGGCCAAATCAGCAACATATAGAACATTAAGATTTTTATGAAAAAGTTTGTTTGTGTCATAATAAGGGGTATTTAGGATTTTACGGAGGATGTTGGATTAGATAGCAGAAGAATTGGAAGGTTCAGCGGAGTCCAAAAGCTCAACTCCAGATATCTAAATGGGTTAAATTACTTTCATGTAAATAAGTCTTTTTTAATTTATTGGAAGCTTTGAATGCTTGTCTTGTATATGTTAGAGTAGTCAGAAACGACGAACAGTTTCTTGCCTTTTAAGACTGGTATATAAAAGCAAAGGTTAAAATACGTTGTTAAATTTTGTGAACCGAAGAGCCTAAGGAAAGACAAAGGTGGAAATTCTGTAATGTCTAATCCTGGTTGTATCAGTATCAAATCCTCAAGTTCACCAAGCATTATAATAATCGAAACCCAGTTCTCGCCAATAAAAAAGAAGTAGTTTATTTATTATTATGGTATATATATTTATTATTTTTCGGTAGTAAAATAATGAAAGTTAAGATCTTATATTTTGTCTCCTTTTTCTAATTTGTTGTTCGATAGCAGCCATAAGGAGATATCATTCAACTACGAAGGATCCGGCGGTAGGGAAAGGTTAGGAAGGAATATCGATAGACCTGGAAGCCAGAGCTAGCGGATTACCGTTACTGGATCATGGAAGCAGTGGACCGTACGAGCCGCTGCCTCCACGATAGTTATTATACAGTCACTGATCTCAACGTTCTGCCGTCCTGTCTCAAAGGTCACAGAAATATGGACCAGGAAACAATTTATGATTTTCTTTATACGTTTTAGAAAAAAAATATGTATAATTTAAGAGAGTAGATTGTCTATAAAATTCTATTATACTTGCGACTTTAAAGCACCAACACATACAGCCTAAAAACATATACAAATACCTTTTGATTCCTGTACGGAAAATGACGTCATAACTATTGATTTCGCTAGGGGATTTCTCCACTTGTATTGATTGGAAGAACGAATCAGGAATGAGCAAAACAGGGAATTATTAATTACTGCTAATTATTCTAGGTCAGTTTTTAAATAATAGATACCTAATTATTTCTAATAATTTTTAATTAATTATTTCAGAAGATGTAATATTATTTATCCTAGTACCAATTTGTTGATTTAATGGGACATTGTCCCAGAGTAAAATTATTTTTTCTATTCTAGTCTAAATAAAGATTAATATTTTATTATATTAAAATAAAATTCTTGACTCACCCAATTGAATTTTTACAATGTTTCACAGCAGAAGATCACCTGAAATATTTAATGCAAATTATTAAAAATTCAAAAATTCAATACATTTATTTCTGATTTGATAATATCGTGCAACATTTAAGTATACCGCATTTAGCTTAAGGGTTCATGAAATTATACAAAAATAACGTACTTAAAAAAAGCCTTTTGTTATTATATTTAATGCTAACATGAAATGTTATTCTTCATAAATACTTAACTTATAAAATTATTATGATAAAATGATAAAAAAATAAATCATAAACTTTATTTTTTAGACCTCTTTATCGAAGATATGTTACAATATGGTTCATTCAATGGTAATAAGCAATAAATATCATATTGGCCCATTTGTATAATATACAGTCCAAAGAAAATAAATAATACATTAGAAAAATAAAAAATATAAAAAAATAATTTATTTTAATAAAAAAAATAAAAGTAAGAAATTATTAATAAACATAATCATATAATTAATTTATAGTATATACAAGCGATTAACCTGACCAACTCAAAACCGATATTGTCCCTCTACTAATACCGCGGGGGCAATGCAGAATTAAAAGACCCCAATGCTCCTCTATCAACCGCGTGAATGTTATCATAAGCCAATGGAGGGTGAGTGAGGTAACACTATTTAACATAATGGTACAACACGTTACCAGCCTAAAGGAATATAGGGGCGTGTGTAACTTCGGAATTGAGCCAGAGAAATGAAAATGACAGAAATAATTAATTCATGAATTAAAAGGTAGGTAAAAAAAAATGTTATTAAACATACCTATAAAAATAATAAAAAATATTTATTTATCTATAACTAATTGATTTTATCGATGTCATTAACATATTTGCACCTATATATAGTATAAGATAAATTTTTAAAACCAATTGTTAAAACAAGTGAGAAAGAAAATAATATCAGATATATTCTGTAATGGCTTTAGGCCTACCTGGTCTCAGAAAAGATTCTGACAAACTTACGGTATTTTTACAACCGTAAAATTTGATTCGTTTAATTTGATAGTTATTTATAATTAAGTCCTTCTCGTTAACGTTATACAATGATCATAGAAGAAACACCATTTTTCTCTGATACGTCTTTCTATAATCAATTTTCCCAATTAACAGTTTAGAATTAAAAAGATCAAATTACTTAAATAATTTGAATAACAAGTTGAGAGGAAATATGGGTTTCAAGCATTATTTTTTTCATTCAAACAAATGTTATATAACAAAAACTATTTTCTATTTAATTTTTGATAAAGATATTGTTGGCAAATTTGTATTTGAGCAACAACATCAGAGCTAGAACGTATCAAATAAGGCCCAACATTTAAAAAATGTAAACAAAACATGACTTTTTTCATTCAAACCAATATATCTTCTAAATGGTATGTCCTAGCTACAAATTTTATATAACAAAATACATTCTCCATTAAATGTCTGATCAGGAAACTATTGGCAAATTTTAAATACGAGCAACAACTACAAAGCTAGAGTGGGTCAAAACGTCACATTTTTGTTGAATGAGAAAATAACGTTACCCAGGCAAATATCCATGTCAATTACTATTTAATGGCGTAACCGTTCGTTTTCAGACCAATATATTTTAGCTTATAACAGATTATCTAAGCTAAGCTAATTATTTCTTCTATTTAATTACTAAACTATATTATCTTCTTAAATTATCTTATGTCAAACGATTTAAGGCTAAATATTTTGTAAAGATTTAAATATAACATTAAATCGTGAACTTTTTGTTGGGCAATACAAACATTTGTTGAAAGTTTTGCGTCCATAAAAAAATCTGCAATCAGGGATCGTTGTGGAAAATTACACCTATTTTTCAAATAATACTCTCGATTTGAGCAATAAGAAGCTCTATCTTGGATTACATAAAAAGGCATAATCAAAAAAGTAAAAGCAAAAAAGGTAGAATCATTAAAATAAATCGACATAACAAAAGACTATAACAGATCGGTAATCATTACAATTATAAGCTTGAGGGAATTTATGTGAATAGCTTGACTTTTCTTAATTTTTTTAATTGAAACAGTCATTATTTATACCAAAATTGAAAGGACAGTAATGGAAATCTAAAAATTTAGATAGCAATATTGATTATAATGAACAACTCATTAAAGAAATTATATACTACGAAATGTCATGTTTTCTCAAACAGCTATAAAATAAAAGACAATATGCTTAGACTAGATTTAGGCATTGAATTAAAACACCACGATCTAATTAAAAAAGAAAATAATATATGTAAGCCTTTGTGGTTTATGAAAACAAAGGGAAAATTAAAAAATTAATTTTTAAGTATAAATTAACAAAGGGACTTAACAAATGGATGAGAAATTTGCTCAAATAAATATTTTTTTTTAATCCATGCCAGGTTGAGTGTTACTCTTGAGTTGGATACAGGTTGAGTGATACTGTTGAGTGTTACTCTCCCACACGCCTACCATGTACAAATCCATATACAAATCCGAAAGAAAAAAAAAAATTATTTAACAATCTAAAATATTGTTTTAGCTAACTAATTTAATTTAAGCAAACTATGCATATTATTCGCACTTCATATTGTTACCATGTCCTGTTTTAAATCTTTATAAAAATTGACATAATATTGAATATCCTTCAATTATGTACACATTTTTTTGTAGTTTTTTGGCCAACTTATGAAACATACACCATCACATAGCTACGTAGCATCTGCTTTAGACATTCCACATCCTTAGAAAATTGAAGAATAATTTTAAAACTTCTCTTGTAGTTCAGTTTTCTTGGAGGTCTGATGAATTCAAGTGATACAGTTGTGGGGAAATAGTATTCAAAGTGCTTCCTCTAACATAATAACCACCAAATTGGTTCTTCATAGCAAAAAAGGGGGAAGTAATAAGGATGAAAGTGAGTCCCTTTCTGTACAAAACCTTGTAAATAATTGTCTAGGGAAAGGCAAAAAGTGCATAATAGCACATTCACAATTGATCAACTTCGTGGTCATTAATTTCGTAATATCTCATAATCCAAGTCATACTTTGAGATCATTATTTTTAATTATTAAGTTCACTGGCATTACCTGAAACCTGAAATCTTGCTTGTAAAAAGTAAATAGTTACCTAACTAGCAATCAGAAATTATATTATAGAAAGCGCATTTGCTCAAAATAAGGTTCTTTTCAAGATTTCTAGTAAAAAAAGACAAGTATAAATTTATTAATAATAGAGTTTAATGTTATTTAGCCCTTTTTAAGTATAAATTCAATATAAACTCAACGTACTGTCTAATATCTTAAATTAAAAATATCACTATATTTTTTATTTTAAAATTGAAAAACGTGGACAGAAAGCCGAACCCGTTTTATTTGCTGAATAATGTATTTTATGAGGTGGAGAAGTGGAATCCTTGAAAATGGCCAAAAATAGTTTTCATAGTTGATATATTACTGACAACATTATAGCAGATACTAATAAGCGTTGCATTTGAATGGCTGAATGAACCCGATCCTCAACTACCATATTTCTCAACTACTGTACTACGGTGAAAGTAGCTTAGAAATTACATAGCAGCGACCTATAACTACTCAAACTCCATCACAATAACACGACGAGGCTCGGCAGTATCCCATCTACAATCGTATCAATGAGGAACACGCCCGAACTGCAGAGCAAACATTGCGTAAGCCTGCGTATCACGACTTTTGCAGATATCGTGTTGTGATTAATATTCCGATACAGGAATCGATTCGTGGTGCCCTTGGCATATCGACTCTGGGCAATAAATCCCTCCCCAACGGTACCCAAACGGTTTGGAAGTTACCAATGTCATGTACGTTGTTCGATGTGGAAGAAACATGTTTATCTCTCAGTAAAAGGAAGAAACCAAATGCTTGATTTTTTTTTGTGAGATAGCATAAGTATTTTCGTTGCATACATTGCCTGTTCGGAGTAAAACGAGTTGTGAGTGACTTGCAATGCGTTATGGTATAGTTGTTCACCACACTTCAGTCTAAAACGACAAGAAACTGCCCATCGATTTTGTTTTCTTCAGTATATAACTTCTAATATATTTTGATCCATCACAAAGTGATGAAAAAGTGAGGAAGTGCTAACCGAAGACATTTGGCGATAATTATCTAGTAAGGACATCCTGTAGGAGAGGCTATTACTTGCACGAAGGACAGCACACTCCTCCCAGCGCATAAATTTGCATGTTGCGCACTAGTCATCATTTGTAATGCGCTGTCCGCACAGTCTAGTCCCTTTTTTAAAGCCTCAATGTCAAATAAATTTTTGATAAAGGATATGTGTTGTAACTTATGAAGACATACGTTTGATTTAGACTTTACAGATATTCAGATATTTTAAGATCTAGCCATGTCAGTGGCGACTTTGGATCAGTTAAGATCACCTTTAAAGTGATTCGTTCAGTTTAGCTCAACAACAACAAAATTTAATATTCTGTTTGTAAAAGTGAAATAGATGTCCAGACATTCGTATTATGTAATCGTATAGATTCTTCAGCAGTCATCTTCACAACCTTGTGGAACGATATAAAAGAACTGAAAAAACTAACTGAAAATAAATTTATCAACGGTATGAAAATACAAAAAAGCCCATAGTGGGAATGGAGGTATCCAAAGACAACTACTAACTGAATCAAATTTTTGCCCGCTAAAAGGCAACCTTCATCCCAGCTTCTTTTCATTATTCAACAAAAGTAGCCAATATTGAAAATTATGTAATGTATTTAATAAAATTACTAAATATGTTAACATTTGTTACATGATATTTATTACATAACACTGAAGCAGATGTACCGCATAGATGTCTTAAGTTCAGATTGGCTCATCAGATGGCACCTGATTGGGTCAAAAATACAAAGTATTGGGTCAATAGTAGAGAGTGATTTTTTATCTTTCGTTACGCAAAGGACGAGTTCCGAGAACTGTTCACTTGGATAGGATACTAGAACCAGGTCAACAGTAATTGTCTACATAGACAGAAGATAGGCTTATATTTAAGTATAATACATCTACTTGTATTGACAAATAAACAAATATGTATATACAATCATAGGCATATGTTGGTATGTATATAGTTATAGGCATAGGCTATGATGATTTATTATGTTAAATCATAATCCTTACACCTCCATATTGATTAATTATTATGAATATAATATATTGTGATATCTATAATATTATATGAAAGGGCAAGCCGCATTTAGTTTGTGATCACTATCCACTAATCTGTACCAAATTTTAACCACATCCTCTTTATATTTCCAGGAAGGTTTAACTATAGTAAAATCTACTGATCTTCAGTTGATTTGTTATTAAAAAAGCGATAATATGTGGATAACAGAGAAGTTTGAAACTGTCCAATAGGTGGCGAGCGCCATTTTATATGAGAGGTTACAAAGGTACTGTGTTATATAGACCTTAATTATTGGGTTGTTTCACATGAAATGTCCGATTTTATAATATTTGAAATACATAGAGGATTTTGCGAGTCTCTGTTGTTGAAAAAGCTCGATACATGGGTACCTCACGATCTCACTGAGCGACAGCAATTAAAACGTCTTGAGACCTGCGTTTCGTTGCTTGCTAAGCAAAAAACCGACCCTTTCCTTGAAAGAATAATAACTTGCGACGAAAAATGGATTGCTTATGACAATCAGCGTCGGTCAGGGTAGTGGTTAGACATCGACGAAAGCCCAGGACAAATGCCAAAACCAAATTTGCACCCGAAAAAATTGATGGTTACAGTATGGTGGTCCATGGCTGGAATCATACATTATTCCTTTTTGCCTAGAGGTGAGACCATTACCTCTACAACCTACTGCAATGAAATTGGCCAAATGCACGAAAAATTTTTGAAAAAACAACCTGGATTGGTAAATCGGAAGGGCCCTATACTCCTACACGACAACGCTAGACCCCACGTTTCAAAACTTACCATGCATAAATTGAAAGAGCTGGGGTACAAAGTTCTTCCGTACCCACCATATTCTCCCGACTTGTCTCCAACAGATTATCACCTTTTCAGGAATTTAGACAACTTCTGTAGAGGAAAAATTTTTGCAAATGATGCTGAGATCAAAAGTGCGTTTTCAGATTTTGTTTTTCACTTCAAAGCTCAGAGTTTTTCAAATCCGGGATAAAAAAGTTGTCACGTTGGGAAAAATGTGTAGAAAAAGAAGGTAAATACTTCGAATAAAATTATATTGTTTTCATATTGTATTTTTACTAAAATCCCTATACCTTGAAAACGGACATTTCATGTGAAACAACCCAATAATAATAAAATTTACTTATATTCAAATAAATTTTTTAAATATTTAAATACGTGGCGCGACTTGTGGTTCCCAGTAGAGTTTAAGAATCGACCGATATGTGGTTGGCGCCATTTAGCAACATAGTTTACAATGGTAAAACCACTTAACCCAGCTGTACCAGTTTTTAACTATAATAGATTATCTTCATAGTTTTAGAAATTTTTATAAGCCATTATAAAAAATTAAATGAACAATGTTGAGAGGGCTATCATATACTTTTCTTGTAAGAACTGAAAATTCAGCCAGAGAAAATCAATAAAATTATTTCTGCCGAATAAAAATTTTAAAAAGTAAAACTGTCGATCCTTTGCTCTTATAGTATCCTTTGTTATTGTGTGTAAAAATATGATTCATGGAACTATAGTTCTAAACACTCTTAATGCAGTCTATTATCCGCAGGAGTTTTTTAATAATCTCAGTCCATCTGGATTACTAACTCATATTTTAAAATTAAAAATTTGATTTCCAATTATGCTTTTACTTAGTCTTCAAGCACCTAATCAGTGCTATAGAAGCAAGCTAAATATTATGGCTTTGGTGAAAATATCATTGAGACAATAATTCTCGTAATGTAGCATATGCAAGATTTTTATCGATTAATAAATAATATTTGAATTTTTAGATAAAATTATCTCAGTTCTTTATTAATGAAAACGGGCGAATTAAGTAGATTATAAAATTCTACTACATACAGTAGAACCTTGATTATCCAAACCTCCATCATCTGAACCCTCTATTATCCGAACTCGCAGAAGAACCCACCATGATGTAATAAAAGCCATTGATGTACAATTTCCCCGATTTAAAACATTTTCCCCGATTTTCGACGGCAATACTTCCTCGGCACTTTCTTATTCCAGACATTAAAAACCAATAAACCTTCCTATGTCCTAGACCTACTTACTCTGCGTTCCTCCATTCACCACCTGAATACAAGATCCCAACCTTCCAACCTATATACCCCCTCACATAGAACTGCCTCCTTTGAAAAATCCTTTGTTATCCGTGCTACCTCTTTTTGGAATTCCTTACCTATCCATATTCGCAAAGCCTCATCCTGAACTTCCTTTAAACATCTTTTATTTATCCATCTCCTCGATTTTCAGTCTTCCACAAAATTGTAAATAAGTGTTCTAAAATGTTTACAGTTGATTGTTTTTATTAATTTTATTTTTTATTTTCTATCTATTTATGTATTTTTAATTTTTTCTTTTTTTATCAACTTTAATTTTAATTTTTATTTATTTTTTATTTTTTAATTCTCATTTCTAATCTTTTTCTCCGAATTTAGTTATACTACTGATGTGCTGATTTAAATAATCTCAACCAGACAATTGTACCTTTTATTGTGCACTTTAATTATTCTTAGGGGACAGTCTGTCCCAGAATAAAGTTTATTTTTCATTTCATTCATTTCATGTAACCTTTCAATGGCTTGAAAGGCAAGAGGAGCAACTGCAGTTCAGCTGTTTCAACTCAAAAACATAAAGGACTCGGCACTGAAAAAAAAATGAAAATGTTAAAGCATACGAACATTGTTGATTTTTTCAAGCCAAACGAAATAAAAAAATGAGGTATTTTGTATGAATATATGTAGATAAAGCATAATGTGTATATATTTAGTTTTAATGTACATTGTAACAAATAATAAAGAACTTACATGTATGTATTGAATTTTTCCTAAAAGACCAAATTTTTTTTCTGCTTCTTTGTACAATTTTCAACCTCGATTATCCGAATTTTTCGCTTATCCGAACCACCCCTGACACCAATTAGTTCAGATATTGGTCAGCGCCTGAATCACTTACTGTTGTAGAAATCATTTGAAGTCTTATGATTGCGTTAAGAAAAGTTACCTAACATCCTATAAAAAAAAAACAAAAAAAACAGTTGAAATCTCAAGATACCACACATTAGGAATTGTAAGCTTCCTCTATTACCAACAACTCCTGTTTTACATTTATTCTTATAAATAATATCAGTTAATTTATTATAAATTATAGATTTATTGTAGCTAACTAATCGTTATTTTCTTAATCAAACGTAAAATAATTTTCAGCCAGCAAGCACTGTACTACAATATATTTTATTTTAATGGATATAATTTATTAAAATTTTACCATAGACAATAGTTTTAAGTATTTTTTTTTATCATATATTATAACATCATAAATTAGTTAACAGCTTATCTATGGTATTAGAAAAATGGATCTAAAATATTAAAAACTTTACCTTTTAAAGATTTTTTTGATTTATTCATTTAAAAATTATTTTTCAAAAAACCACAAAATTCCAATAAAAAGAATTTTAAGAAAACAATCACTCCATATTCCGGTATTATTATAACCACTCTGACGAAACATCGATTTTTTGCAAATTTTAAGAATAACAGTAGTACATTTTTCATTATAAGGAGGCCTGTCGTAGAAAGTTCAAATCGTCCAATGCCCAATGTTAATATAATGACGTTTTCATTATTTTGAAAATTTATTTCTGACTAAAATAAAAAAATTCTAACCCGGTTTACGGGTGGAACTTAAACTTTAATAAAATAAGTTAAAATATTATTAAAAGGGAATGTTAATTGTATAGACTCTGATTTATAAGAACACATGCCTTTCTTATTAAAACGCACCTTATAAATCTAGATTATCGCGCAAAATACATTTAATACCAGGATAAGATAAAAGGTTCACAAGTGTTAATTGTTTTTAAAATATTTGCCAACATTTGATAGTACAATATTTTAAATATAATCCAAAATATGATAAAACTTTGTTAATTCTAAAGAATTAAAGAATAAAATAATTAATAAAGAGATCAAAAGCCGGTGTTACAGTTTCCTTGAAGCAGCCTTCTCAGAACATCTCAATTATGAAAACATGTCGCTATCCTTGACATAGCGAGACTACTCTGGAGGTTAAGTCCCTAGTCTACTCTTGTCCAGTTTGTAATAGCCTCGCAATAATTCACTTAAGGAAGAGTGGTAAAATTTAATTCTTTAAAAATTGTATTAATTTAGTGTAAAATTTGAAAATCATAAAAGTATAAAATCTATCATTTTAGTTCTGAGTATATAAACAGATAAAGCAGGCGGATTCAAAAATAATAGAAGAAAAAAAAATTCGTTCAATTATGCCTTAATCTTCTAGTACTTAGTAATGCTTTACCTAATTTAAAAATATATATATATATATATATATATATATATATATATATATATATATATATATATATATATATATATATAGGACTTAAAATAAAATAGATATTTTTACACTCAAGAAATGCAATAGCAATACTCAGGATACTATTTTAGTACACAAAAGACCAAAGGGGCAAAAAACTATCCAGTGATTGATTTTAATTACTGATTACTGATCTAAAAACCTAGATTTTAAACATAAAAAAATTGTACTTTCAATTCAATGTTGTTTCTAATACTAGAAAATTTTAAACATGCTTTTATTGTAACGGCTTTAGAACCATTTGGAGTCATAGGGAAAGCCTACTGAAATCCCCCGCAAAGGTAAAGGTTATGCCGCTTATTAAGTTATTTTTTGGAGAATTGTTTTTTTATATTTATCGTAATTTATGAAAGAAGAGAACAAATTACATTACCCGCGGGGACAATAAATCATATTTTTATACACAATATCAAAAAGTAAGGGATCGACATTTTGATTTGGCAAAAATAATTTTATCGATTTCATTTGGTTGGATTTAATTACTAAAATGTTTAATATTAAACATTATTAATGTAAACCTTCTTAGAACTATGAAGGTGTTGAAGTTACAATTAGGAGCAGTTGCAAAATGGCGCTAGCCACCCACATATCGGTCGATTTTTTAGACTTCACGAT
Source organism: Euschistus heros (assembly GCA_003667255.2). NCBI lineage: Eukaryota > Metazoa > Arthropoda > Insecta > Hemiptera > Pentatomidae > Euschistus > Euschistus heros. Next base: position 1,828,707 of record RCWM02000199.1, on the reverse strand, counting down.
GGCACGGATGTCGCACCACTTATTTACAGCATTTTCATTAACAATATAATTGAAAATAATCAAATTTTATTATAATTTTCTAGCTCTATATAACACCGTACCTTTGTAATCTCTCTCGAATGGCAGTCGGTCGATTGTCAAACTTCACTTTATACTTTTATGATGTAACGTTTTCTCAATCTCGAAAATGTAACATTTTCACACGCTGTAGATCAGTTGGTGTTACACAAATAAAAAATTTGACGACAGTTCTACCGTTAGAAGTTTAATGGAAAATATTTTTAGTTCCTTTAGGAGGTATATTGGTCAATTAAAAATGTCACGTTTGAACCTACTTTCTCTCAACTTCGTTTATTTCACATAATCAATAATTGTTAATTAAATTCAATTATTAATCGTTTTTACATTTTTCTGAGGCATATAGCATGAATAATACCCAGGTACATTTATTATTTTGTATAGGAAGGAAAAATTTTATTTAGTACATTATATTTTTGACATGAAAAGGAACAGATGTACTACAAGGTTTTTGAGCGCTATTTCGGATATCTGAAGGGGTTCATTGTCGTATATTTCTATATTTTTCATTTTTAATATTTATTTCGTCGTCAATAATCTATCTATCCGACTTTAACTGGTTAAACGTCTTACTTGGAATTCACATACACGACAAGAGATTGTCGAGAAATAGATCGCTCGTTGTCATAGACTACTTCAGCAACGACCAGATAAGATTCAAAGCTTCCAAAATATTACGAAAGAATAGTTTTCAATGTTAGTGAATTGACCAATTTTTACCTACGGAATTGAGCTCGTATCCAATTCTTACAATTCAAAAATGCTTCCAAAAATCTTTCATACTCATTACTTCGAGACAAAAAAAAAATTGTCGTAAGCTCCATAACCACTCTAATCCACTTGTCCTCAACTTTCTTCTTACTGCTTTCCCGATGACACTCCGAGACATATGAAAAGAAGATGGCCTATAGACTTTCTAATATACAACTTTTAAAGTGTGATTAATGGGTAGTTCTTTGCGTTGGGTAGTTCAAACCTATAGTTGATGTATATACTGTATAAAGTTGTAAATACAATTAATAATTTCTAAAAAAAATTTTAGAATTTAAATTTCATTATAATATAAATATTATATTTCTACCTCCTTTATAACTTCTCGTCACCAGATACTATATCGATAAGTCTCATACTTTGAAGTATCTTTTCAAAATTGTCTATAATATGAATTATAACAATTATGTAAAATTATCATATACAAGAGAGTTCATCAGCTATTCCAGATATGGCTTAATGAATGCTTAATAGCGAGATAAAACACAAATTACTGAATTAAAATAAGAAAATAACGTTTGCATAAACAATAAATGATTAAATTGATCTGAGAGTACAAAATTTTGGATGCAGCCTAAACGAGCAAACTTTTGGCAAGAGAAAACAAGTCTCTCGTTGAGCACTCCAGGCCAGAGGTCTCTGGAGATCTCCATCAGTTCCTGGGGAGAGAGTCCCTACGTGCCTGGATAAAGATCGGACCAGTAGCGGGAATAGCCCGCGGTCTTCAAGGCGAAGAGGTTGATGTCTTATATAAGAGACTGAGTTCCCATATTGGATTGTTAAGGATTGGTACAACCCTGCAAACCTGCGAATTAACATATGGGCAAATTATGGAATATTTTTATTTGGAGGTCAATTAAAATAGATTGCTGAAATTAATAAAAGAAAAATATGTATTTTGAAAAACGATGTTTATACTAGTTATTATATTTTTTTACATATGGATTATGACCTCAATAATCCGGACGAACCCCTCTACTTTGCGCACCCCACCTTATTTTTATTTTTCTTCTCTCTATATTCTCAACACGTGGCATCGTTTTGTGTTCATAGAATTATATATTGTAGTGGAACGTATTCAAGTGTCACATTGCAACTTTTTATTTAAAAGTGTCACTTTGAAGTAGAATTATGATATTCTTGACTTTGAATTAAAAAAGGTATGAGTTATTCGGTGTTTTCTGCGCTATTCGGTATTGGTAAGACCACTATCTGCGACATCAAAACCAACAGGCTTAAAATTAAAACCTTCCCAAGCAGCATATAACAAGTACTATAACTATTAAACAGCCTGAAAACCCGCAGTTGGGCAATGCTGTTTAGTTTAGGTCATTCAGCGTGTGTAATGATGTGTGTTTAATTAATTTAATTAATAAGAACTTCAATAGAAGTGGCAATCAATTCAACAATCCCAATTATATTGATCCTTCTATACCATCATGCGCACCTAAAGTAAAAACTTTAAATTTGGCACTCCAATGGACGTAGAAAAACATGGATTAGGTAGCAACGCTATGCTCCATCGTATGAAGGATCGTGTCTTTGAATCACATTTGCAGAATACAATTCAATAAAAAATAACTGGAATTTTTCCAACATAAGTAATAATATGATTTCTGTAGATAACCATTTTAATTGTACATAAATAAATACATACATCTCTTGTCACTGTTTATTTCATATTTTGTACACTTAAATTACTTGGTGTTCAGTAATCTGGACAACTTGCTAGTTGGAATGACCTCTTCTTAATAATTCGGCAAGATTATCAAGGTTCAACTGTATTCGGTCCCAGCTCTGTTCTGAAGCGGAAGTGTTTATAGAAAGTTTTTTTATTCTGTTTCATATTTCCAACGGTATTGCTGCCATCTTATATAAATCAGTAATGCACATTATAACGACCAGCAGAAAATAAATACGTTTCTCTCACTAAACCAGTAACCGATGTGATGAATACCCAGCCAGCCGCTACATGCAACACTATCTGATATTCGTGTCCAACGAGTGTGTGTGAAGAGAGATTGTTACTTTCACATGATAGTAATTCTATGGTCGTCATAACAGCTTAATGAACATCTGTTGAACAATGATGGCGTGAGCGAGGGTATGTGAAAATGAGGTTTAATTACTCAGGAGAATCTATTATATAATTAATATAATGGGATTGAAATTGCAATATAAGTCGATCCATGTGCGAGTAAATGAACTAGGATTCGTGTTGTTTTTATTTATTACATACTTCAGTAATAGCAATAATTTTGTACAGTGAACAACTTATAATTATGAAAGCTATCATAGTGAAACTAAATCCGATCGTCCTCTTTAGCAAAACAATTATTTTTACTGTTTGTGAAAACATTAATAATCGATGATGGTAAAACGACCTGAAACTTGTTAAACTATTTATTTCAGTAGTCAATACTATAAGTAATGGATTAGCAAAACTATCTCCTGAAATAAATATTTATTTATATCCAAAGTATATAAAATAAATATTTAATATATCCAATAAATTGAAACTGAGCAACGTTTCTTGGATTTAGCCACATATTCAAGCCCTGGAATACTGATAAAGAATAACAAAAATCTCTATTCTAACACTAAAACATTATTAACTATACTTTACAATAATATACATTGTTTTTTTTTTTATTAACTTGAAATATAATAATAAAAGTATAGTTGACTGTCAAGATGAATTTAGAACTAGATTTCTCCAAAGCATTTGATTCGGTCTAACACAGGCGACTTTGCCAAAGGCTTATCGATTTTGATTGCTCGGAACAATTAAACTCAATCTTAAAATCATTTCTGAGCAAAAGATCATTGGTGGTACTAAACAAGTTTACAAAGAGATTTTTAATCCGATTTTTCTCACAAGCGGAGTACCACAAGGTGCGGTATTATCACCGATCCTTTTTTCCATTTGCACTGCGAAAATAGTTGGAGCTCAATACTTGAACGCAACTTTACGGCGTTTGCAGATGATAATGTTATCATAAGCTACAGCTTAAACGCAAGCAAGGCCTTAAAGCCATCAGAAAAAGTGTGCCAGAAAATAGCTGAGGAGCTCATACAGTTAAACATTGAGGTTATCCCGAATAAAACAAAACGTATAATATTTTCTTTTCAAAAAGGCAAAAAGAAACTACCAACAAATTTCAAAATTAATAATTCTGTCAACAAACTTTTGAAAAACGTTGTTGACAGACACCTTAAGTTTTCGGCCCCCTAACTTAGTAAAATAAGAAAAGCGAGATTACCTTCTTACAAACTGAACCACTTATTATCTCCTACGAATTTAGCTTAACGTTTTAAATTAATTATAAATAAATGTGTAATCCGACCAACCTTGCGGTATGGGGCTCTATTATTTTCATCTACTGGAAAAAGTACAAGCAGCAAACTTCAATCATTCCAAAATGGTATAATGAGAAAAATTGTAAAAGGTACTACAATTCAAAGAGTCAAAACTTAGAAAGATATATGAGGAATTAAAGGCTTAAAAAATTAAGGAGTTTTTAGCCGATAGAAAAGAAAAATGTTTCGATACGTTAAAAAATATATCAAATCCTCTCTACAGCAAAATTTCACCCGAAGGAGAACCAAAGCAATGGAAAAAAATATTTTAAATTTGGAATTATAGATATCAGTTATTTTAGTGTGTAAAAAAAAAAAAATATGCATTGAAAACTTATGTTATGTTTTTACTGTAATTTTTCAATCTATTAAAAAAAAAAAGATTTAAGAGTATTAATGGTACAGAACGAAAACTACAATAAAATTGTAGGAAAATATTTTCATAAAATTACGCTGCTAATTACTCGTTATATGTAGACATTTACAACCATAATTAGGAAATAGCATTTTATCCCGTTTAACATCACACTCAAGTAATGTAAGCCCCGGTTTAGACTTGTAAGACAAGAAACATATAATAAGATCAATATATTTTAGCTTAAACAAATATATTCATAATTCCTGCTCAAACTTAGGAGGTATTTTTGTGATCATGAACGATTACTGGTTGAAAACAATTTTTAACCAGCCCTTAAATGATTCTCTCTGCAACATTTTCATTTATGAAGTTTGCCAATATGAATTTTCACTTTTTTATAATTAAAAGCTGAATTAATTATGTAGAATAACTCTGAAGTATAATAAGTTTCGAAACCAGTGAATATACAATGAAATAGACTTATGTAATCTCATAAACGCAATTAAGACATATTGTATAAAAATGTGTATACGTATATTTGTATAAATAATTTATACTTAATTTGTTAGTAAAAGTAAATTATAAAAATTCACAAATATGCAGTTTGTCAAAAGTCGCATTTCTGTCGACCCGGTTCGTATGTGAAATTGTATTGGAGTTTGCATCTAATTTTTTTTTAAAAATCGTTTTACAAAAATTACAAACAAACTAATAAGCCTGAACATCAATGTGATTTGATTACTCGGACGAATATCTGTAGATTCAGCATATGCTTGGAGAACTATCTAAATATCGTGGCTTTCTTTCCTAACGATTTTGCTTAAACTGAACATGTTTTTAGTCAATTATTCGGTCTTATATATTGTTTCCAGTTTCTTGCAAACATAATTATTTATATAATACTGAATTTTAAATAAAGGAGTGTTGAGTGTAGAGGCGGTGAAGTGGGCAGGGTGAAGTGGGTGCAACAGAGATATGCAATTATTGCACCACTAAGACTCGCCACATCATTGGCCACGTGGGAGTGCAAACGGTCATCATTCTTCACTTCAGGAAGTCGGTTCGATGAACTGGTCCTTGCTTCTGGAGAAACGGATTTTTGATAACTTAATGTCCTCAATTTCAGTCCAATCATAAGCTAATTGGCCGGTTTTTGGAAACTCTGATACGTTCCTTACATGATGAAAAATTGGAGAAGGAAAAATACAATTTACCTCCGAGGTGTCCAGGACGTTCCATAAAGTTGCTAATTTTGCAATAGTTTGTATAATTTACTCAAATAGATTAATTCATAAATGTGATAATGCGTTTCCTTTGTATCTTTAGACAAAGCATCTTCCATCCTTATCTCTACATATAAAACAATAATTATTGACCCAAGACAATATAAAAAGTCTGATATTCAGCATCTAAAGGCTTTGAAAATAAAAGGTGCGTGGAATACCAGCTTTTTTTTTTTTTTTTTTTTTTTTTTTTCATTTATTGATATTTACAACTGTACAAAATGATATACATTAAGTAAATGTGTTGATAGTAAATACAGTAGCACGTAAAGAACTTGTAAAGAACTACTCACTAGTAGCAATTCAATAAAATCTACACTAAAAGGTCACTAGTCCATCTTCTTTTCAGACGCCTCGGAGGATTATCAGGGATGGAGGAGGAAGCAAGTTGGGAGGCAAGTGAATTTGAGTGGTTATGGAGCTTACAATGGAAGGATACATATCTGGTTTGGGCTAAATCAGCAACATTAAATACCAGCTTTAAATTTATACTCTTAGTGATATCTATTATTAGAATTTTTCATATTTTTATTAATCACGTTTCGAAAAAAAAATTATTTTATAAAAAAATATATTTAAGGGATTGCTGAACTCATAATCTTTCAATATATACCTGCATTAGAAATTAAACCTATTAAAATTATATAAAATAAGCAAACACAAAACGGCAAATAGAATTTATTATTTAAAAGATACACTATATTCAAAAAATCATTATAGGGTACAATGTCCCTAAATAATAAAACATTGGTACAGAAATATAAATAAAAAGAAAATAATGATAATAAAGATAATACATACGTAAACTCTAGCTAAAGATATAGAGAGTAAAGAGAAAAATAAGATAACACTCCACAAACGAAATAAAAAAACAAATTTCTATAGTACAATGCTTAATGTAGTGGAAAACATAATAAAAGTATATAAATGTTATACAAGTAAGAACAATTTATAAATAGTTATTAATAGTACTTCAGAATGCAGAAACATGACATAACTTATTTGAGTAGGCAGATAGTTAGAAAGTCACCTTGGATAAAAACGAGGTACTGAAAATAATAGAGGTATTTAAATGTTTTATAGGATTTTGATTGTCTGATATGAAAAAAGATAGAATTCCAGAGTATCGATTTATGTTTATGATATTATGTATAGTTAATTACAATTCAAACAATGTAAAAAAAAAAAATCGATTTATAAGCTGTTACATAAGAAAATCAACATTTTCATATTTTTTGGGTTTGATTTATCTCTTTAGAAAAATCAAATGTTACTAAAATCTTTCACTGAATATTATAGATTCCCTGATTTTTTACTTCAATTTTTTTTTAACTAAATAAACGGTATGAAGGAATATTATCCCAAGACTTGTAAATACCAATCATATTGAGACTGAATCTTGCCTGAACTGCCCCTATTAAAATAGTTTCTACAGCTTTGGAAACATAACATAATGCTTTTAATGGGATCAAAATCCTATCTTACCTATATTTACTAACATTAGTAGTTATTGTTTTAGCGTCACTGATTTTGAAATTTTAATTCTACTTCTTTATTTTCTAATAGCGTATAGCTAGCTATCTTAAACAATTTTATGTCCAGCTTTAAATGATTTTGAAAGGAGTTGTGAAATTCTTTGCCAACCACAGTTGATCTAGCACACAGATTTACTATCTCGCTAAAGGTGAAGTAATGGTTTTTTTTTTTTTTTTTTTTTTTTTTTTTTTTTTTTTTTTTTTTTTTTTTTTTTTTTTTTTTTTTTGTATCGATAGAGAGAAGAGTCAATGTAAAATGATTACATAATTAGGAATCACTAAAGTATTATCAATTTCCGCGCGATATCGATCGGTTCCTATATATCATCTGTTCACGATACCAATACTTCCATCGAGAACCGATATTTGGAATCGATACTATCCCATATTATAAATAGTATATGTACACAATATAACTGGTTGAGGTTTGGTTAGACAGAAGTCAACAGCAATGATCAACCTAAAGTGGTTTACATTAAGCAACTACCAATAATTATGAACCATGTAATCGCATAACCTTGCAGGGTGATAGTTCTCAGCCCTGCCTTGACATAAGCACCGATAGTTAAAACCTTTTCCTTAATCACACTAATTTAATCATTTAATTTTTTCTAACTATATTGTTCAACCACCATTAAATTGCGTGTTTGTCCTTGCCAACATAGTTCAAACAGACTACAAGTCTATTGCATCATAATAGACGCTCAATATTTATGTTGTTATAATTTTATCATTATCTGAACCACTCGTCGCCAAGTCTGGGCTACCTCCAATAATCTTAGCCAAGTAATCTATCCTGTGCAGCATTTCTCGAAAACCAAGCAATATTATTGCATGCTCGATCATAGTATTCGTCTACCTCTCGCTTTTCCTATTCTTCTTGAACCATGGAATCAGTACGTGGGGATCTTCTAGGGAATCAGCGTATATTCCATACGTTACACATGACCTGCCCTATGCAGCCACTCAAGTTTCACTGTCTTGACAACTTCAGATCGTTTGAAGAGGTTAAATAGTTCTCTATTATACAGTATTAACAATAGCATTAAAAATATTCAATGTTTTTTCTTAATAAAATATGAATAAAAATTAATGCATGGCTGATAGATGGAAAAACTATCTACTAGACCTACAATTAATTGTGTCACGAACTTAATGTTCCGTATGTTGCTGATTTGGCCCAAACTAGATGCCTACCCTTCCATAGCAAACTCCGTACACTACCTAACTATTAGTCATCTACCAGACTTGAAAAGAAACTGCTCATCGTTTCCGATTACTCCAACATTTACTAGACAAGCGTTCAAAGCTCCCAATAAATTACAATAGACTTATTTACATGACAGTAATTACACCTATCTGGACATATGGAGTTGAGCTCAGGAGCCCCACAAAACCTTCCAATTCTTCTCGTATTCAATCCTTACAATCCAAAATCCCTCATAAACTCCTCAGTGATCTCTATTGTGTCTCATGCAAACTTAATGTTCCATATGTTGCTGATTTGGCCCAAACAAGATACCTATCCTTTTATAGCAAACTCCATAACAGATCGAATCCATTAGTCTCCCAACTCATCTCACACTCAATTTCTGACAATCTTCTGACTAATGTAGAACCTTATTGAACTGTTTCTAGTGAGTGGTTCTGTACATGTTATTGACATTCCATTGTAATCATTTTCCTCTATTTTACTAGTTGTATATAATGTATACAGTTGTAATTATCAAAAAGAAATTTTAAAACATATATATATATCAGAAAATCAGTACTGTTGTGGTCTATTGGAATCTTACGTCTTTATTAGGTCAAGAGGCAGAAAGGACGGATAATCAATGTAACAAATCTATTCTAACAGGAGAGTGAAGGTCTACATCAATTTTACTGATCTGTCACGAAATATATACATATATGTATATACAGATACATCGAGGCTGGATTCGAACCTACGTTGCTCCTGACAGAAGAATACGGAGATACGACCTAAACGATCTCCGTCTTCACGTTATCACATAATGAACATAATGAATGAAAGAGGCACAATTCAAAAAGTTCATTAGAACTAGACCTATCATCTACATATTTATAAGCCTACTGATTTATTCCTGTTACAACTATTTTAGTCCATGTTTGAGAGGCGTTTGCCTCAATAAAGTTCTAAATAATATATAACTAATTTTTTTCTGGGTGTGTTTAGTTATTTTCAATACTTCCAGAACAACCTGCTTAGCTATTTTAGAGATAAAGATGTGCAGATTTAGTTGCAAATGTATTCCTAAAAGAACACTAAAAGAAAGTTTTTGCCCTGTCAGCGATAAGACACGTTTCCATGACCTGGTGCATATATTCCAACTGAGAACTTCAGTCGTTGCAGGCATAATCTATATTTCTCAACTAAAATAATAATCCTTTTTTTTTAATCTAGGAAAAGTCAGTTACTTAATTTTTGAGAAAAATTAAAAAAACAAAACAATAATCATAATACAGTCGATTCCCGCTAACTCGAATTCGACGGGAACGTGTAGTTCGACTTAGACATAGTTCGAGTTCATTTTTGATAGAAGAAACCAAATGAAAGTTCGAGTTACAGAGGTAATTAATAGTGTAATTAACAGAAAATACTACAGTATATAGTAAAAAACGTGTACAAACATTAAAATTAACATTAAAACATTACGGATTAACAAAGGCCCTAATCTTTAGCCTAAGACTGTTGACAACATGTTTGTAAATCATATTTTTGATTGAAACAATCGAAGAAAAGTGTCTGGTACATCAATATCTCTATATGTTGTTATGTACGGCGGTGTTTTGACTTTACTACTGAACTTCGTGTTTTAGAGATAATTTTTGTGTCTTTTCGACATATAGAGGTAAAATATAACCGTAAAGTTATTTCGAATTATTTATGGTTATTTTTTCAACTTAGACATATTTTTCCCAGGGGATTGAAAATTATTCGAGATATTGAAGATTTCTTGTTATCGAACGAAAGTCGACTATATTTAATCTTCACTAATTCACGTAGGTTAACAAATAATTTTTTTCTAATTCCTCTTGATAATTGTAATGGTCAGACTGGGAAGGGGTGTGATCTTTATTACGGCCGTTTTGAATGTGCTTTAACTACTTTTAAGAAACCATTCATCTAAAGATAGTCTAATAAGAAACCTATTTATACCCAAAGAATCGATGCCGACACCAACTAAAATAGCTGTCCATCTATCTATATATATATATATATCTACATCAACTCTATAGAAACCCCAAACTACAAGGTCATCTTAGATACCGTCCACCCACTTACTTCTCATTCAACCTTGCCGGTTCAGCACAGAATGGTCTTGCAAAGAGTTGTACATTATCTAGTCCAATAACTCTGCATTCCCTGTTACAACTTAAGTTACCAAATCCAAATCCTAAAGTTTCGAACTTTATCTTGTAAATTCTCCATATATATGCATATACATATATTTACCATTCTTACAAAACATTATTTTAGTTCTCAGTTTACTTTCATGAAAAAAAAAAACAGGTAGACCATAGATATTTAAAATCATATTTAAACTTATTTTAATTTTATTCAAACGCATTCTCTTAAAAAAATATCACCTGTATTTAAATATAAACTGTATTTTATTTTATCAGTACTGGCTATTTGTCCTATTTCTTTATCAAGTGAAATCAACATTTGTTATATATATATATATATATATATATATATATATATATATATATATATAATAATAAAATACTTCAATGAGAAAAGAAAAGGAAAAATGCAAAGATATAATAATAATAATAATATGTTATTGTTTTTTAAATGGTTACCGTCTATACATTTAAAATACGCTCAAGTTTTCTTGAATTTATTTTTAAAACAGAAATTCTGTTTTTATTTTTATTTGGAATGAATGGACATTTTATGAAGCCCTTAAGAAAAGGAAAAAAAAAAAAGTGGTACCGTACAGCCATCACTTGGCAGTTAAAGCAATCTCACTAATAACTGCAGTTAAGTTCAGTACACAGACATTACCTAGGCTAGGGCTCAGGTTACCAAACCCTAGGATTCTAACGTGATTAGACCTCCTAGACCCCTCTCACTTTTACAACTCTGATACACATATATAAATACAATTATAGCGGTTAGTAATTATCTCACTCTGGTCCAACCACCTGGTTACGCAATATAGCTCATAGCCTCTTGTATAACTGATCTACTATTGTCCTAATAATTGGGTCAGTCAATCTGGTCAGTCGGGTCTGTGCTATCTTCCGGCAGCAACTTCAACCATTTCTTCTATATCTATTTTATTTTATGTACATTATTCCATTTGATCAGTTGTTTTCTTTATTAAACATGTCTATTTTAAATTCTATACTACGTATTATAATTTTTTTTTTTTTTCTGCTGTGTTTGTCACAACTAAATAAGACGCTTTATAAATAATAAGGGAGAAAAATAAGGAAATAACAATTATAAAATTAAAAAAAAAAAAAATGTTACATGTCTGCCTGATTAAATTGTATGCTAAGTATTATTCACTAAAAGATATTTGATATCTCTGATAACGTTTATTTCTCGCTCACCCTCTCTCTCTCTCTCACTCACTCTCTCTCTCTCTCTCCAGTTTTGTAAACCTGATTTTTTCTTCATAAGTTTTACAGGATTCTTAATGGGCATGTAATAAAGGATTGAAATCTCAATTCCGATTTCGTTCATTCAAAACCAAATGAATTTGAAATGTCATATTTTAACATTATATTACATCGTTTCAGTGAAATTTATAACACTGAATGTTATAGTTTATACCATAAGTAATTGTAATGTGAATCTGTAACGTGTAACCTTACTATGCAAATGACGTTTTTTATTTATTTGTTAAATTTTGCTGCATTCTTTCCTGAGCCTATCATCTACTATCGAATTATTATATTTGTATTTAATAAGGATATAGACTGCTGGGAAAGGGGTAGCCGAGTGGATTAAGACATGTGCATTAGATATTTCAAGTTAAGCACTGTCGAGCGTGGTCAGCACTTAGATGGGTGACAGATTCCAGATATTTAAGCTGATTAAGCTGATATTTAATCTGATTAGTTCAGTAAGATTTACTGTATCGTCAAAGTCTTCGTCTTGTAGAAATTTAATTTCTAGAAATAGAAACAGCTCTCTGGATCATCTCGTGATTTCAATCATATGTGGATGAATTTACAAATACCTGGCTGAAATTGATATTGTTTAATTTTGGGATTGATAATGAATTAATGCCTTAAACCAGCAATGGTATTAGTATTCGATCATGCAAGGGGTAGAGGAAGATTTCTTATCATTACTCATTAGAGTGTTTGCCGAGTTTCATCATCTCCCCAATATTACCTATATTAATTTAGAGATCTTCTAGTTGATGCCAAAACAAAGGTAATGAAGTAGTTGAAATTGCAGAGGGAACGGTGGGAAACCTTCGAATCCTGTGACGAAATACACAGATATTTAACAAGAATAGAAGTGCTCAATATTTGTGTAAATAATTGAAAGTAAACTGTAAACCGCCCACGCCCGTCGACTCTAAGTGTACTTTCACTAGTCTTTACGCAACTCGGGGCCGCTAACAAAAAAACTGTACGATTTCGACAGAGCGACCTGCTGTAGGAACGGAAGGAGCAGAAACCAGTCCGAGGGACACCTAAGGATCTATATAAGGATGCACAACTGGCCCCTTATGTAAACCAACTCGTTCCCCTGGTATTTTAGGAGGTCCTTAGGTAATATTTCCTCCTCAATGGGTCACTGGGCTACGCGGCGTATGGTTCATTTTAGAAACTTTGGATATTTATGATGTCGGAGAAAATAATACCAATTGTTATAAACAGGACTGCTTCATCTTACAGAAGTTTTAGGTACTAGAACATGTTATATACAAAAGGAATAAACAATACATAAGATTCCGTTAGAAAGGAAGATTTCTGTTATTATGATTGATATTATATTTGAAATACTTATATATAAATGCAATTTTATAACATTATTAGCTTACAGTCGCTCTATAAACCTACGAACCCGAAATGTCTTTTCAAGTAGAGATTGGAACCTTTTTGGTGAAAGCGAAATAAACTCCCCGTCAAAAGTATCGCAACACTTTGAAATATTTGAATTTTATAAAAACCTATTTTTTTTTCATAATAAAGAAAGGTTCAGAATCCTATAATAAACATTCATAAACTAGGCATAAACAATTTTTATTGAAATAAATTACAATATTTATTCAAATAAACAAAAAAGTTAAAAAACTTCGTCTTCTTTCGGTGCCTATCCGCTTCGGATAGTAGCGATCATGATGGCTATTTTTTTCTTATCGGTAGCAATGCGGAAAAGTTCCGTTGAAGACATACTGAGCCAGCGTCTGAGGTTGTCAAACCAAGATATTCTTCTTCTTCCAGGACCTCTTTTGCTGTAGATTTTCCCTTGTAGTATTTTTTGTAGCAAATCATATCTATTTGTATTTCGCATGATATGTCCTAGATATTGCTGTTTTCGGGATTTCACTATCTTGATTAAGTTAGGTGTTGTGTTCATTCTTCTCAACACTTCTACATTCGTCACCCTCTGGATCCAAGGTATTCTCAGGATCCGCCTATAAAGCCACAATTCAAAGGCCTCCAGCTTCTTCTCTATGTTTTTATTTAAGGTCCATGTCTCTACACCATATAGAAGGACAGAATATACATAACAGTGCAAGAGTCTGATTTTTGTTCTTAGAGTTAGATTATGGCTTTTGAAGATGGCACTCATTTTCTGAAAAATACTTCTTGCTTTCCCGATACGAATCCTGATTTCCTGAGAGTTATCCCAATTTACATTTATTATGGTGCCGAGGTATCTATATTGTTTTACTCTTTCTATAGATCTTTGGTTTATGACTAAGATTACTCCTGTAATATTTTCCTTACTTAAGACCATGAGTTTTGTCTTTGTGGTGTTTATTTCAAGCCCGTACTTACTGCTGACTCTTACAATGCTATACATTAATAATTGTAACGCTTGAATAGTGTCAGCAAATACAATAGTATCATCCGCATATCGAATGTTGTTTAATTTTATTCCATTTATCAAAATTCCTTCTTCAACTTCTTCTAGGGCTTCTCTAGATATGAATTCTGAATATATATTAAATAGTATGGGTGACAATATACATCCCTGTCTTACTCCCCTGAGAATTTTGACTGCTTCGGACTTACTTACTTTGACTTTTAGAAAACTTACTTTTTAAAATTTTAATTTTTTACAAAATTTTAACTTTTAAATTTTTAATTCATATTTAATAAGACATATTGCCTCCTCTGGCTTAAATGACTGCTTCCACTAGTTTTCGCATACTTGTAAATAACGAAACCAATGATAAACATGGACTGAGGGAAATATGATAAAAATAATCTAAAATTCCATCGTTTGTTATTAACAGAGAAAAACATTGATGTGTCTAATCCTTAATGTCTCAGATTGTGGTAGTTTTTTAAAAAAAAATTTCTAAAAAGGCTACTGTATATTAAACCCAAAAATGTAATATAAGAATAAGACAAAAATTTAAATTAAAAAGTGAGAGGGAAAGAAAGATCTCAATTTATTGGTTTGAAATGGATTTTACTTTAATATTTATTGTTAATTAAAAAAAATCTATAAATTAATTAATTTAGAAAGTGATTATTTATTGCTTCTGATTAAGAAAAAAAAAGTTTAATCTCATAATTGAATTGACATACAAAAAATTGAATAAATAAATGTGAATTTCTTAACTGTAAAACATAGTCCTAAAGGTTAATAGGGCCATAAGAAATTGTTAACGAAAGGGAGAAGGTTAGCTAAATGTTAATGTGTCGGTGTACTGAAGGCAGAACGAAATAAATATTAGTTAGACTAAAAATAGAAAATATCATCAAATGATTAATAGAAAACATAATAAATAAAAAATAACACAGTCATCTTTACTGTAACGTTAGGTAACGGTTTAGAAAACGTAAAAGAATATTGGCATCTTCACTGAGCCTTCGCACACTTCCAACCGTTTAAGGTGTGTTCTCTGAGTAACGTCTTTTTTTAGATAGTTATTTCATCCCGAGGAAAGAAGAGTTTGCGTCAGGCAACTTTCTAGATTCCCAACTGTCATGCAGCTATCGAATGGTAATATTGAATAAATTATAAAAACATTTACTAAGACTAAGGATAATGACAAGATCGGTCTGCTGCTGCTGTACCCTGCAGGACGAATCGTCCTGAGAGTCTGCAACAAGGAGCGTCCATTAGCTGGGAAAGCGTTTTGAATCTCTAATGGTGAGGAATTCTTTCGCAAGTTCGTGTCTTCGTTATAATGCAAAGAGGGTGAGGACGCAGGTCTGCACTCCGCGAATCGGTCGGGTCTCTGCCTAGGAATGGAAGCTAAAAGAGGGAGGTTTTAACGGAAATAGAAACTAACTCCTGAATAAAATATTGTTAAAGATTTACAGTATTTTTATTTTTTATTTTTAAAATCTGATGATGCAAATGATCTCCAACAAAGCCAAATAAAGATACAAAAAATAACACATTTTCTTCAGTTATTATAATTATAAAAAAAATAAATAAAACAACATTGCTAATACTTTATCTATTGCTTGTTTATAAATATTTATTGCAACATATTTAACTGATAGAAAGATAATAAATAATATTAACAATTACTATTATATAGAAGATTACTTATTGCAGATATATACAGCTAAGCAACCAATTAGGATATAGTCTTTGTACTATTATTGATGACCCGAGGTCTTAAGTCGACAAGGTGATTAGAATACCCTGGAAAAAGTTTTCAATTTTTTTATTTTTAGTCAAACGAATATATATTGCGTTCTGCCTTAAGTAGTTACATAGAAAACATTGACACTCTTATCTAACCTCATCTCTTTCGTTAGTAACTTCTTCTAGCACGCTAAATGTTTTGGCAAAATATGTAAATTATGACATGTTCAATAGACTGGTGTGGGTATTTCACGGTGTTAATTATAAGTTACATATAAGGATCTAATAGTAAATTTAAGCAGCTTTTAGATAAAAATATTAAATTTTGGATCGGATAAATGGTTTTGGAGTTATAGCGAATAATGTGCCAAAAAAACATGTATTTTACAAAAGTAAGTGATATAATGATAAATGTGCCAAACATTTAACACATACACATTTAGCGTGCTAGCTTAGGTGGTTTACAGGATTTAATATAATTTACATATATAGCATCTTATAGCGAATTTAATCAGCTTTGAGGTAGTAAAAATAAATTTGGGATCGAACAAATATTTGAGGAGTTAGAGCGTCAAATGTGCCAAAAAACACTTGTATTTTACAACAGTACGTTTTTATTGGCGGGCTGGCATGTACATTTTACGGGGTTTGATTAAAACTTCATTTATAGACTCTTATAGCAAATTTAATCAGCTTTAAGATGAAAAAAGTAATGTTGTATCTTTATTTTTATTTTATTTTATGTTGTATACGGTATTTTTTTTTTTTTTTTTGCGATTTTAAATATGAAGCTTTTTACTAGATTATTCTGGCTCTTTAAGACTATTTTATACAATTAAGAGAATCACATTTATTTATTCAATTTCTACTCTATCAATTCAATTAACATATATAACTTTCATTTTTTTTTTTTATCGAAAGTAATAAATAATATATATATTTTTTAAATTAGCCTGTTTATATACATTTCTTTTTTAATTACCAATAAACAAAAAAAATAAAATCCATTTCAAATCAATAAATTCAGATCTCTGTCCCTCTTTCTGTCTCACTTTTTAATTTTTATGCTTTTTTTTTTTTTTTTGCTTATTCTAAAATTATATTTAGAATAAGCTTAGTATACGGTTGACTTATTAGAAAATTATTTTTAAAACTACGACAATCTGGGGAGTGATTTTTTTTTTTTTTTTTTTTTTTTTTTTTGCATTCCCATTCAAAGGGTAGTCCTTTAAAAAAAATTAAATACCTTCATAACCTTAACCCCAATGCCACTATATTAAAAAAATCAATAAAAACAGAATTTCAGTCATAAGATGACATCCTCTAAGGTTATAAAGTAAAGAAAATCTTGTACTAATTAAAAAAAAATTTATGTGACAATAATAAATATTAAATAAAAACATTTAAATTACTCACAATATCATTTTTAAATATCCTCGGGTCCCAGTAGAGGATTATCACCTGTAACAAAGAATATTGTTTATTAATTACATTATTCATTTTAATCTTAAAGTTATAAATAAGTATACTAATATGATATTCCAAGAAAAAGACCAAAAATCAAGAATTCGAAAAAAGAAATGTTATTGCAGTTCTGAAATTTGTTATACAAGAGTATAACATACAACACTTATTATAGAATACATACTTAGCTACATACTTTTAGACTTTACAAAAAGTCTCTATCACTAGAGATTCAGTTAAGGGAGGGATTGTGGTTTGAATGTCTTTTTAAATTTTTCTTAAAATTTACCAGACGAGCGCACAAAAAAGCTTCCAAAAAATTACAAGAGACTTATTTACCTAACAGTTATTAGACTCGTTTGAACATAAGGAGTTGAACTTTAGGATTCCATTAAACCTTCCAATTCTTCTCGTATCCAATCCTTACAATCCAAAATCCTCAATACTCCTTATTATGTCTGAAACAAACATATCCATAAAGAGCTTAATGTTCCATTGGTTGCTGATTTGGCCTAAACCAGGTACCTATCCTTTCATAGTGAATTCCATACCCACTTGAAAAACCACTAATCTCCCAACTTGTCTCACAATCGATTCCCGATCATCCTCCGAGATGGCCATGAGACCTTCTAATGCAGTCAGTACTTTTATTGAAGTACTAATCTTTACATATTGTAATCATTTTCTTCAAATTTATTTGCTGTACATAATGCATAAATTTGTAAGTATCAATAAATAATTTCAAAAAATTAAATTAGCTGATCGATATTACTTGACATTGACTCGTACAGCAACTACCCATCCTTAATATTTACTGTAACGGCAGTGTTATGTTAGGAAGTCCCGAGGTTATCTGCTTTTCAGAAAGAGACCTCGAAGAATCATTAGGAATCCAATCTGCTGCAAGGTTAAAAGCCATTGCGTTGAAAATTTGAAATGGGTGGTTTGGTACCTGTTTCGGACCAAATGTCCTACATATAGGACATTAAGTTCGTTATGGATAATGCAATTTGTAAATAATTATGTGACATTACAATGATCTTTTTGGCTTTCAGATAATGAGAATAATATAAGAAGAATTAATGGTTTAGTGTATCACCATAGTCCAACTATGTATATCTAAATAAGCTTTACTGTCATAAAAATAAGCATTCTGTAATAAATTAGAAAAATTGTAAGAAATATTTCAAGATAGTCACAGAACTACGTTCATAGATAGTGTATCTAAACGGATTATTATAAATCGGCACTGTAAGGTAGTATTTCTCAGGTTTACGACAGAAGATAATTGATGATTTGATAGGTTTAATTGCAATTTATGTTATTTTACACCTTTCTTCAAGGATTGCTAGTTTTTATTGAAAAACTTGTTAGCGTCACTGTCATTGAGTTGACTATTTAATTTAATTTTTTTTTAACCTTCCATAAGGCGCGTGGTGACAACTGACACCATATTGATTGCTGTTGCGAAATTCTCAGTAGCGGATTCATGTTAACTACTCTGCCATTTCATTATAGGAATTTCCTATATTTTTCATTGGCCACCATTTACATAAATTTTTTTTCAATGGAGTTGTAATAGTTCCATTAATGAACTATTACAGTAGACAATTTATGTTTATTAGTAATACCTTAATGTTTGACTTAAAATACATTCAATAGTAAGTACATTCACTCGGTTATTATGATGCATACAGTAGAACCTCACCCATCCAACTTCCGCTTGACCGTCTCTCCGGGTAATTCGAACCTCCCGCTGAAACGTGGAATAACGAATCATCTACCACAGTGTTAGTGCTAATTAATTACTAAAGCAAATCCCAACCATCATATTAAATAATTATAAATCAAATAATTATATAAAGCGAAACTATATAACGTTTCATCAAGTAAGTGTTATTTTATATTATAAACGGTGATTTTAATCGAAGCTGTTAATACACCGTCAGTTTTCCTTCTGTAAGACTCGGAGGACTGACTTCAGAAGACGCCGACTTACAAAAAGCCTAACGACCGCATTGGACCCAGCCCGCCCGCACCTTCAATTATTCTCAGTTCAGTTCTTCCGTCACGATTCTATTCCCATCTTCTTTTCCTTTTGTCTTCTTCTTCATCCAGCTTCTGTTTTACTCGCGATGCCGAACACCTGCTCCTGGATAAAAAACTTATGCGTAGCCAATCTGTTGGCTACATCTGCGCTGGTTCCAGGGCGACAAAAATCTATTAAAGTAAACATAGTGACAGCTAAAAAAGAAAATACCTTGGTTATACGTTTAGTTCTCATATTACCCCGACTGAATGTATTTTCATTTCGATAATCAGACTTAATAATTTTTTTTCTCAAAAAATTTAGTTTTTCCTTTTTTTAAATTCATTTAATATTATTCACAAATTAGGAAAAAACAAAATACATTTCAAACATATATAAATATCATTTATTAATTTAAACACAATTTAACAAGAAAATAATATTTATGAATAACATTATGAACGAAAAAAAACAAAAAAAAACATCTAAAATATTGTAACAACAAATTTATTTATTTATTTTGTGTTCGTTTCTTGGGGCTTCACGTCTTACCTACTCCTATTCCGGCAGGCAGAACGAGTTATCCTACATGTTACTAACCTATTCTAGCCAGAATGGGAAGGTTAAGATTCATTTGGTAGGTCCGCTGAGAATTTAATTTTGACTCGCCCAGTTGGGATTTAAACCCACGACCATCTGGTTACGATCACGCAGAGACCCTCGCCTCAACTCGCTAATTAATTTATTTAATAAAATTTTAGATTATGGATTGTCTTTCTGCATATGACTAATTTAATGAACTTTTTGTTCACTAATTCCTTAAAATCATCTATATTTATTTATATTTGAGGCGTGGAGATGCAAAAGGGGGTAAATCCACTTTTTATAATTTTTAATTTTTTTAGTTAGCGTCCTCAATAAGATGGTAAATCGTCCACCCTTCAAAGTTTGGGTTGAGTGTATGTGTGTTTCAAAGTCCAGGCCGTTGATGAAATAAAAAATATATATACAACAATGCATAAAAATTATAGTTAAAGTGATTGGATACGTAAAGTATTACTTAAAAGGAGACGGTTTGACTTGTAACTCTATGAGTTATAAGTCGAAACATCCCCTTATTAGTATCGAAGAGAAAAACATTGTCTGAACAAGTGAAAATTGATTATTTTATATTTAGATAAGTATAAGTATTATAAAAATGTATATGTAAATCGTGATTTAGTGTGTAAATTGAAATGTACATGGAACGTGTAGAAATGTGCCGAGTATTTTTGAATGTTTGTATTTTTTGAGTATGGGTTGATTACTCAGTACCATTAAGTTCTATTTCCTTAAGCCCAAAACTTTCTTAATAAATAGTTATTAATTATTTTTTTGAAAGATAATTAAAAAGGAAAAAAATAAAAAATAAAAAAGGACATAATAAGATTTGATTTGAAACGTCTTTGGAACTGAGACTATTATAAATTTAACCATATTTTAATAGCTTTTATATATATTATACTGAATGAAAATGCAATTGAAATATTATTTAAAATATGGCATGCAAATATTGCATATACAGAATTAAGGTGCATAACTCAACACCTCATAATAATTTTTTTTATTTTATTATTCTGTCATCGTTAAGTATCAGTCTAAAATGATTGGTAAGTCTAAGTATCTATCAATACATTTGGCTGGAAAAATCCTAAATTTGTAGTTGATAAATTCTGAATTTCTCTTCATTCATTCTAGATTTGAGATACATTTTGATGAGAAATCGCATTAGTAATTTCAAAATAATAAGCAAAGAAAAAGAAAAAATGCTGCATAATGCTCAAGCATCGGCATGAACACAATTTCACAGCATTCATAAATTCTTTGCTGACTGACTGGAATTAAACTTTTATTCACTGGGCCATTAGCTAGCGATGCCATTATCCAAGGCGATGACAATATTCAAATTTTGTAAGAGCAATGACACGCTCCTTCGCCACTATTCGGTACGGTCCACCAATCACGGGGTACTTTCCGATCTTGGTGTAAGTGAAAATTATTCGAATAAAAAACAAATTTGATTCAATTATTATCGAAGAACCGCTCTTTCGTAAGGGAAATAGCCCAACGATAATGGAGCAACGATTTCGTTCAGAATTAAAACCGAAAAGGCAGTTAAGGCTATTGGAGAAGGTTGTTCAACTTCCTTCGGTAATCCTGATGTAACTTAATGTAAGGATTATTGTTTGTTTATTTCGTTTAACGTCACTTTATGCTGCTATGGCTAATCGGACGATGCTACGGTGGGAGTCCTAAATTTTGGCTATCCAGGTATAATTAGGATAGGGATCTTTAACGAGTACCTGACATCGCACAGGCTCGGGACCCCATTTTACGTCCCTTCCGAAGGACGGTATAGCTAAGGATTTTTTACTCCCTTTAAAAAATCCTAAGGTCATCTGCCGGGTTGCGAACCCGCGATCTTGGGTTCAGTAGGTTGCTATGCTAACCACTACACCACAGGTGACCCCAAGGATTATTAGTATAGATACAATAATATTAGAAGAGTTACATTTTTTCCAAATATTGTCAGGGTGACTTTAATACAGGATGGGTCAAAAGTTACAAAGGGGTCCCAGTAATTAATAATTTACCTATATTTTTAATTTTAATTTTAAGTTAAACTCGGCGAAAAAATTGACAAACTTGCGTTACTATTATTCCTTTAAATCTTATGATTTAAAGAATGAAGTCATCCTCGAGTCATCCACCAACGTGTGCGATCTGGTGTGGAGTGACGTCCCAACAAGTAATTGGACCATATTTTTTTGAAGATGACTTTGAAAACACCGTCTATGTCATAGGCGAAAGATATGATCGAATATTTTTAACAGCAAACTATGAACATGGTACCAACAAGTTTGAAGTTGACAATTCATCTTACCAGACAGCTGTTATAATTAAGAATTATTTCTAGCGGTCTTGACATAAACTGGCCTTCACGATCTCTAGATCTGACTGCACCTGAATTCTTCTTATCAGAATGAACGGGTACATGTTAACAAGCCTCGAACACTCCATTATTCGAAAAACAATATTAAAACCGAAAAAAAGCTTCAGTACCTGATACATATAATGGTGTGGAAAACATACAGAAATAAGGCACTTTTGTCTAGGTGGAAAATGGAGACCATTTAATGGATATAATTTTTCACACCTAGTGTCAATTTTTTCATAGATTTTGTCGAGTATAATTCTATAATAATGTAAAATTTAAGTGTACAACTCATAACTAAAACACAAAGCTAAGCTAATCGTGTAGAGGATATAAGACCGGCACATGTATATTACAAATGATCTGTAATTGTATATGTATGTCAATAAAGCCTTATTATTATTATTATTTTATTTTTCGCACATAAAGTAGTGATTGTATTCTTTTGGGGACTTTCACCAAAAAAAAGTGTATAAGTTTAGTGTTTCCTTATTATTGTCGTTGTCTCAAAAAGTACTGCTTTTTATGTTTTTGTATTTTTTAATTTTCCTAGGGATATTCCTTCTTTATTAAAAGAATTTCTTGTAACTTCTGGAATCATTCAATACAACGGGCAAAATTTTATTATTATTAAAATTTAAATTACATACTAGACTGTGGATCGGACACACATCAGTATCTACTCCATGGTACAACACAGCCAATATGATCAAGATGCTGCCCTCTCCAGAGGAGCACATATTTAGCTATAGTGACTCTACAGCAGAAACTAAAAACTCCATAATAATCAATGTTTTAAAGTGTTTAAAAGATGGCAGATCGTTAACCTTATTTAATAGAAATTCGACACATGCTGTCTTTGGGCATGGTGTAGAACACGGCAACTAAAAATAAATATAATATATCACAAATTAAAAGAGAGAGGCTTTAAGGATAGGAATAGGAAATTAATAAAATTAAAATAAATAAAACATTAACACCGAAATAGAAACTGTTATATTCGAAGGGTGTGAATATCGATACATTGGTTTCTGGTATTCATTGGATCAATTAATTTATGGGTTCGTTTATATTTTTTTTCGAAATATTTCTTGGAAGTTTTGGAATGAATTAAAACAAGAATATAATTTATAAATATATAAAAATACTCATAAATAAAGAAGAGGTATAAATTAAATATATAATTAAAAGTCATTATTATTTCTTTCTCCTTCCTTGAGTTTGATCTCATGAAATTCTTGTTTTCCCACCTCTACAGCGCGCTTTACACAATTTACATTTCTGGTATTCATTTTTATTATTTTTTTCCTCGTTTACGCAACCCTTGCATACATCAGATTCCATTGACTCGATCGTTTCCGTATCTAATTGCAGAATTTCTTAACTAATTTATTCCGCGTTCTACGCTAATTATTCAGGAGCGATTCAATATTTTCCCACCATTTCCCTGGACGAACTGCATTCGTATTCATGGGAAAGGTGAATGTGTTACGATGCAATCTCTCCGCTGTTGCAACAATTTTTTTTCTCACATATTCCTGACGCAATTCAGATAAGGACAAAGAGGTCCACCGAAAATGGTTTGTTTACATTATAATTCTTTTTAATATCTTAGTTTATATGTAAATTTTAAAAGAATTCGTTTGTATTTAACTCACTAAAACCTGAAATATTAGATAATGTTTGAATTAACTGCTATCTTGAAATGATCAAAACCTAAATAAAACATGTTTGAAATAGTTTCGGTACAATACAATAATTGCCAAAGCCGATTTTACAGACATCATATAACAATGGTTCATCCAGCACCCTAAAAAAGATTATCTTATTTTTTTAAGAGCTTTTGAGGTCCTTACCATATTAACTACAACTTAAATGTTTTAATAGCAGAGATTAAGATTCATTAGAACAACCACACATGTTCGAGTAAATATGTTTCTGAAGATCACTCAGTTATTTAGCTGACTAAACTGCCCAGAAGTGTGGAAATCAAACTCAAACTCAAACTTCATTTATTGAAATTGACAACTGTACAAAATATATAGATCAAGTAAATGTGTTGTTAATGATTACAAAGACATGCCAAAACTTCGACCGAACTACTCATCAGTAGCGCTTGAATAAAATTCTACACTAGAACTTCTTTAGGCCATCTTCTTTTCAGACGCCTCGGAGGGTTATCTGGAATAGAATGGGAAGTAGTGGACTAGTGAATATGTGTGGTTATGGACTTTACTACGAAAGGGTAGGTATCAGGTTTGGGATAAATCAGCTACATTTGGGACATTAAGATCTTTATGGATAAGTTGAATTGTAACAAAGCTTATCAAATTATTATTATTATTATTTATTATTTATTTATTTTGTTTGAGCTTAGGTAAAATAAAATAACTGACTATAGATTTTTTTTTTTTTAACTCTTGTACCTTGCTGTCTCGTTAACAAAGGGTTTCCTGGCTGGGAGGGTGGGGACGTCGAATTAATTCCATCCTACGCCAGTGAGGTTTGAACCTGAGTTCGTTTATCATAGTTGCTCGAAGAACTTTAATTTTCTTTCATAACAGCTGAGATTAGCGTGTTATTAATTATGTAAATATAAATATTAAGAACCATTTTTGATATGATTTTTTGAATTAACAGTTGGTACTTGTATCAGTATTTCTAACAGCTATGGAGAGAAGAAAAAAACAAATATTCCTAATTATTTATTGGAGTATCTCAAATCTATAATTCTGTCGAATGGGGGTAACAGTTTAGTAGTGATGAATCTTTGAATCTATGGTCAGAACGTAAGCGTGGTAAACACTTGGTTGGATGGCTGTTAAACATTATAAATATGAGCTCTGTTAGAGAACTGAAAGCAACTCACCCTATATGAAGACTGGTGGCTTTTGTAAAGGAGAGATTATTCTAAATTTAAAATATTTGGCTTGATAACTTCAGTTGTCGATGATAGTTGATATCAATGCGTAATTGTTTTCCTAAAGCTCCTGTTTGGGGCACCAATTCACTGGGCCAACAGCTGTAGGTTGATGTCCAAGTTGATTTTTTGCAGGCCCCCAACACTATTGGTATAGTCTATAGGTTCCAATAGGGCATGCTGTTAATTTACTATCAGCTACGAATCAACCTGTAAGGCACGAATT
Source organism: Euschistus heros (assembly GCA_003667255.2). NCBI lineage: Eukaryota > Metazoa > Arthropoda > Insecta > Hemiptera > Pentatomidae > Euschistus > Euschistus heros. Next base: position 1,802,933 of record RCWM02000199.1, on the reverse strand, counting down.
CTCCGTGATAAGTTGTCGAACTACATTCGACATAAGCCAGCACGTGAGCCAGTTTCGAAATCGGCCATTAAATCTGAAACAACGGCCTGGAATTTTTAAAGTTCAACGCCGCCGACGGGCAGTGCGCTTGCGCAAGGTGACCACTAAGGACCATGTTACATCACCAAAACACCAAAAAACAACAAACAATGGCCACTTAGTGTTGTAGACATCGCCTTGTCTGTGGTAGCGTGTCTGCTTATACTTTGTTATTCCAACCTTCAGGCAATTGTAACTTAAAATGCTTTTCCTCAGTTACAGATGCAAATTAAAAACTACAGCATTAATCGATGAAATATCTATTCATGTAATGAATATTAACAAAAAATGTCCTCGCTATGAAGATCAGTTAAGGAACCTGACGTGGGGCCATTTCTTCCATCTTATCTGATCCACTTCTTTCAATTGTCCTTAGAGGTCTGCGAACCCGGGACTGAGAGCGTCCTAGTATTGCCATTGTACTATGCCGAAAATGTAACTTGGCGAAAAAATTATCACCTGTAATATATTTTATGTAATATTGATTATGAAAAAAATGTATGAGGAATCCAAAAATTATAAAAAATATGAAAGCGATTTCTATTCGATTGTTACTTAAATCCTCTGTTAAAAAGAATATATGTTTATAGAAAATTTAATCCACGGGACGAAATAATTAACACCAGTGCTGAACTATTATCAGTTCAAAAATCTCGTGATTATTATTTTAACGACACAAACAAATTTCAGTGTAGGTGATAACCTAATATATGTAATTACTTATTTTTTTTTTTTACACATTTCTCATCCGATTGAACCACGACGTGATTGATGATGTGGGTAAAATTAAATAAATAAATTTTAAAATATAAAATAAAATTAAATGAAAATAAATACTTCGGAAGGATTTCAGGTGGACCACATTGGCTTCACCCCACATTTTTTCCCGTCCATGAGAGGGTCGTTACCGAAACCGTTTGAAGCCTTTACAAATTCCTAGGTCTAAAATCTACACTAAAAGGTCTCTAGGCCCTCTTCTTTTCAGACTACTCGGAGGATTATCGGGAATGGAGTGGAAAGCAAGTTGAGAGACTAGTGGATTAGAGTGGTTATGGAGCATACTATGGAAGTAGTAAAACATAATTATAAAAGTCAGCAATAGTAAAACAAAAAAAAAACTGTTCTATTTATTTGAATAAATATATATTTCTCCTAATTATAGCTAGTAGAGTGTTTGTAATCTGGCATTAAGACGACAAAATAAAATTTAAAAAAAATTACTATAAAATTACTACTTCTACATTCCCACCATCGTAGTGCCTATAGGTAGTTTTCTTCCATCGTTAAGGACGATGACCTACCCGAAGACTTTGAAGGTTTCCGTCCACCGCTATGTAAGAGGATACACCCAGTTCATCCGATATTGGAGGATGACAGCTGCCTATTACGGAACCCGATGAGGATATCATTATAATTGGCCAAGTTAATGGAGTCAAGGAGGGGTATAATTAACTTCAAAGGAAGATAGCCGGGTAGATTATATGCTGCTTGATTTATTTGTTATTTTATTGAATGGATTTTAATATAAAAATTACAACGAAAGGTATTAAATTAACTGGTAAATATATGCTTGCCCGAAACCCTATGTTAATAATCCAGCATCAGAATTGTTAATCTGAATTTTAAGCAACATATAGTTGTTTTTTTTTTGACCTTCCCTTCCTTGCACTCGGAAGGTTAATTGGTCACAAAATTCAATTAATAACATGGAAAAATGCAAACTTCTCATGAAAAAATCTGGGCTGTAAAGTATCCAAACGAAACGAAATTTATCATGAAATAAAAGCAAGATCAAGAGCTAGAAATGGCTTTGTATATATGGATTTAGATGGTGTTTAATGGAGGGATTTGTCGTCGGTAACTGTTATTAAAGCCGGTAAGGAACCTACACTGTTATATTCATATTATAAACTAATAAGTGCTATGGATGGATATAGCTGTGGAGTGGATGGATATATTATTGAGGATATAATTATTATTATTTTATGGAAGTATTATACTGAAGATATTGATCATTTTATAGCTACGGTATTAAAAAAAAAAAAAAAAAAAAAAAAAAACTGTAAGTAGATAAGATGGCTGTACATCAACTAGTTTGTGTACATCAATTTTACTTGTTACCCCTAACCCTTATTTTTTAATATTAAAGTTTAAACTGATCAGGCATGGAGATGCTTGAGCAGCAACTTTGTTTAATATTACACCGTATATTGCAGTTAGTTGAAGTTGGCATAATGCTACAGAAGGATCTATACAATTAGGATTGATGAATTATCTGACTGATGGATTATGGAGGCCAATTGGAAGGGCTTTTAAAAGCTATCAGGTTTTAGATTTTGCCTCCTTAGAACTAATGATGAATGTTTTAACATTCGAAACTATTGCTTGAATAAAAAATTCCAGTAGACGTGGCAAATAGTTCGTCAATCCTAATGCAGATAATGTTGCCGTCAAGATAAGTACAAAAAAAGGTTTTGAAAAATGTTCGCTACAGCTAGTAAAATATCCTTGATCCCAGTTTCAATAAAAACTTTCTATTCTTAAAGCGCTCCTAATTTTTAATTAGGATATAATTAACGTAACCTTTTGAACCTGAGAACTGTAAAAGGTTATTATTAAAATACGATTACGAAATTATTATTAGAAATACTTTAATTAAAAGAGAAAACATATATTTAATATCGGAGTATATAGATCGGTCGTTTTAGGCTGAACCAAGCAGGCCATAAATACATGATAAGCTCTTCCATCAACAATAAAAGTAAAATATGTATTGAAATTGATAATTAAATGACTGTTAACAAGACTTAATTCGTGAATCTTAAGCTCCTTAAATCGAAGTTGTTATTTAGAAAAGAAACCACTTAAAATATCTTTTAAGACCAGTTGGAGCGTACGACTCGAAAACTCAGTTACTGTAGTTAAAAAGTTTTCAAAAAAAAAGAAATGAGAAGAATGTGTAGCGCAAAGCTAATTGAAGATGTGTGGATAATAAAAGCAACATACAAATTAAGAGCTAATTAAACAGTTAAGATATAGTTAATTTTATACTAGCAAATAGGCTTAGATAAGCTTGCAAATGCGCTAGGATAGAATAGGAACAACTATCCTAAAAAAAACATTAGATATCGCATTGAATAAAAAAGAAAAAAAATGGAAGTCCTAAAAGTCGATTGGAGAGTGAAGTAGAAAAAGACCCCCAGAAACTAGGTGTAAGATATAGGAAAAAAAAAAGAAGTCTTGGTTAAAAAGAATGGAGGATCATTGTTTAAGATGCCAAGGTCGCCCAGATCTGTAGTGCCAGAAACTATATCAAAACTATAGGAACATTTAATAACGATATTTGTCAGGGAATATCTACATTTTGTAGAGTTTCTACGCAATTAATCTTCATCAATCCTGATGGATTGAAAACTATTAACGTGTAGAAAATCAGCCCTTAAATCAAACGGACAACCAGTCATATAAATCCTTCTATCCGGTAGGTTCAATCACGTAACGTTTCATAGTACTACTGCACTCGGTATAAAATTCCACTTTTGACATATATTACCCCTGCAATCGATATTAATTCAGTCCGATAACGGTTAGCTACGACAAAGAGATGCGGGTTCGTTCCAGTAACAGTGACTGCGTATCCGTTATAACGGAACTAAAGAGTTACTGAACATCGTAAGATATGGTCGTATATCTTACCCAGTAGCAGTTGAATGGCGGTGAAGAGTACCGGCAGGGCTATGCGGAGTTGTTTTCATTGTTTCACGGTCAGAATAAATCTTGAAAAAACTCATGTTGATCGCAGTAACTTTTTCACTAACTATTTACGAACATAATCTCAAATATATGAGGTTTGAACGTAACCTTTTGAACCTGAGAACTGTGAAAGGTTATTATTAAAATACGATTACGAAATTATTATTAAAAATAGTTTAACTAAAAGATAAAAACAAGAGAAAAAATATATTTAATATCGGAGTATATAGATCGGTCCACGTTTTAGGCTGAACCAAGCAGACCATACACACATTCTTCTAAGGTTTCATTGTGATCAACATTGGAACGGAATTATGCAAAATCACATCTTTGGATTTCGGAAACGTTGTGACATTTAAATTAAGAAAGACATCGAAACAATTTTAAAAGTATTAACATACCAGACTTAAAAGACAAGTAACTGCTCATGTTTTCCGACCACTCCAGCATTTACTATACAAGCGTTCATAGCTTCCAATAAATTACAAAAGACTTATTTACATGACTGTAATTATGCCCATTATGCTCCACTAAACCTTCTAATTCTTCCCGTTTCTAATCCATATAAACCAAAATCCTTCGTAAAATCCTCAATGCTCCAAATTATGTCGCAGACAAACTTATCTATAATGATTTTAATGTTCCATATGTTGCTATAAACCAGATACCTATCCTTTTAACTCTATACCCACTCGATTCCACTAGTCACCCAACTTGCCTCGCTCATTTACCAATAATCCTCCGAGGTTTCTAAAAAGAACATGGCCAAGAGACCTTCCCTTGTAGAGCTACTGAGGTGCTACTAGTTAGTAGTTCTTTACATGCTATTATACCTCAAATAAACATGTTGAATATAATGTATAAAGTTGTGAATATCAATAAATAGTTAAAAAAAAAAAAAACGTATTGTGTTAACTGGGTACCTATTCGACAAAAAGGAAAATATTAAAATTATTGCAGCATATAGCTATTAAAAAAAAAAAAAATTATTCCCACATAATTAACTTAAAACAATTAGAATCCTATGAATCTTCCAGTTTCAGCTACATAACAAACTCATAGTTTTTAAAAAGTTCTTGTAAGAAAAATGCCTAAGATAAAAAACATATCTGACAACTTATTTAGGTTAATTATAAAATTTGAATAATAATCAAATTATGGATCGACCGCATGCTACTTTTTATTATTCTTTATGAGAAAAAAACATCAAAGCTATGCATAGAAACATTATTTATTATTAGTCTGCTCTATTATCACTCGCCACTTAACTCATATCTCATGTCGCTTTTCTGCAACTGCGATGGTTGAAATGCTGTCAGCTTCAACACTTTCCTAATAATTTAAATTGTTTTAAATATAATGATCTTTAGTTTTTGTGCATGGTTAATCGGTTAGATATGAGCAGTCTCTTCACAAGAAGTTTGTCTTGGTGTTAATTCTGGAATTCGGAATCAACTTTTCCTAGAGTCATTGAAACAGAAGACGGAGAAAGGTAATCTCCAGCCAAGCGTTCCAGATCGACTCTTCGGATGACCGAACCCCTTAACCTACCACGGTCTGTCGGCTCTTTTTGGAGGACTTTTGAAAGTCGACACTGAAGACCACAGCTCTCAGCAAGCTGGAATGTCCGCATGTCTTACGTCCGGTGTAAATAAACATAAACATTGGCTGCAGGGACTGTTCGTATTGTTGTTTTAGAAAATATGAAGACAGCTTCGAGACTACAGTAACCTTGAGGTCTGAAGCATGGTACTGAATAATAAGAAATGCCTGAGGCTACTTCACAGTAAAGATCTCAGTAGTGCAGTTAGATTCTAATAAATGGGCACCTGCGCCTTCAACAACAGAGGGCTGATACATAAGTCTAGCTAGCTGTCAGTGTATCCATATTATGTGTCATTTTCTGATTTCAATTCTCGTTTCCATCGATTTTTGATAATAGAATCAGTAACGAAAATTGATGATCCATAGTAAATTTCAGAAACAGATATTGCTGATAGTCCTGCTCTGATATTTAATTATGTAATCATTATATTCCTCCATTCTTCTCTCTAATGATTAAAAAAAAAAAAAAAAAAAAAAAAAAAAATTGAACAACACTACTTCAACACAAGCATTGCAACTGCAAGCCAAACATCAAATCGTTGATTCTTTATATTGGAAAATGAAGAATTAGGATTATAATTTCAAACATCCGAATCTAAAGAACTAACGAAGTAAATATAGCCAGACAATACCTATTACCATTTTATTTTAGCTTTCTGTTATTCTGATGGGGTTTTTGCTATCCTAGATAATGATTATTTTTTATTTTACATGTTCATACTAGTTTTCAAGCCCTAATAAGCTTTTAAATGATCATACAATGAAATTAGTGCACTATGCCATCTATATTTTATTTAGAGAAAGGTTTTAGTAATTTTTTTTAAAATTAAAATTTTAATCTTCTTAAATAAGAATTAGAAAAATGAATTTATTTTTTTATACATTGGTTGAGTTGCAATTAACTTATGTATTATACCTTGTAGCCAATAAATACCACTTCTGTACTAATTTATTCTATAAAATAAATGTTATCATAAAGTTTTATCGAAACAATTACTTTAACTTTTACCTTTTACAATACTGATTTACATTTAAAAAAATGAGGTATCTGTACACAAAATATATATTCGATTTTTTGGTATATTTGCCTGTACCAAGAATCAATAAAGTTTTGTTAACGACATATTACTAATCTATACCATATTATTATAAATTAACCAGGAAATGAATTCCTTTGTCATGGTTTGATTGTTTAATAAAAAAACAAAAAAAAAAAACATTATCATTACCAATCATCTTAAATATTTTTATCTAGTAAAAAAGAATTATTCTACGAAAAGACACATTATTTACTTTATTGAAAAGAAAATATTTCATCACATATAAGCTTTTAGGTTTATCTCTTTCGTAAGATGGTCTTTTGTTATCTGTTGCTCCATCTTTACCATCCCCCGCCACACCATAATATAGGCGTCCTTGTGCCCTTCCACGCACATAACCTCCTTTATAATTTTATACTGCATGGCCTTTGACCGCGTTATTAGAATCTGACTGCTCTCTTCTTTTTAAAAATCGATTCGCTGCGAATTTATTTTCTATGAGATTATATTCAGAATCTGGAATAGCTTGAACAAAGGATTTGGAACTGGAGGAAACTGTGGCCAGATGAAGAGATCACGAACTGTGGCGAAACGTCGGTAAACAAAATAAGGCGAAAGTCGGTTTCTGATATACAACACTTTACTATCCATTATTCGTTTTCTGGACCGAAATTCCAACATGAAATAAAAAAAACACCAAAAAAAACGATTTTCTCTGCTGAATATTGGCTTTAACACTGTAACTTCCATTCAATTTCTCCGGTTCCAAAATTAGAGGCATAACCAGTGAAATCAATATTATTTAAATTCCTAATTTTTGAAATTTATTAATAATAATGTCTATTTCCTTTTATATATATAACATAATTTTAAATAAATTTATTAAATATCTCATTTTATGTAGGAAAATAATTTGATTAATATCTGATTCCTTATTAAATTTATATATATTTAAAACATATACAAACATAAATTTGTTTCTCATAAAATAACAGGTAATACACAAAAATAAAAAAATTCCGACTACAACCGTTTGTTTTACCTTCAAATTTAACAGGAATCATGTCCACGATTGATGATTCAACTCTAGGAGTACGCCTCCACGTAATTATTAATAAAAAATTAATCACTATAAAAATCTCATCTCGAATATCCTTCACCTTGATCTTTTACTGTGAAATTAGGAGAGTTATAAATTCGTCTCGTTCCAATAAGAAATGTGGAAATGATTTCGAAATTGGGTCTTTAGTTTTTGAACGCATGTTTTATAATTAGTGTTATTAATAATAGACATAAAGTATTTGAAATAAAGAAATCGAATTATTTTATTCTTGTAGAAATATAACTTCAGGAAAATTTAAAATGGAGATACAGCGGAATTTCATTATATCGAACTTTGGTATAGTAAATTCCTTGATAAGTTTTTCTATTCCCCTTGAACCTTCCTATTTCTATGTTATGTTTACCTTTACATATCGAAGGGTTGTTTAAGAATACTTTGATACATCGAATTTTCGAAGATTCCTTAGCCTACACCGCACCTCTACAAAAAGAAGTTTTTATCGGAAAACCTCTACATATCAGAGTCAATTTAAAGCGTTAGAGCGCATTTGTATTTTTTAAGTAGCGTAAGACTGACATTTCATTCTTTATCATAGAAAGGTATTTTTTCTCAAGTAAGCCTGTAGCTCCCCTTCACTATATTTGTTTCAGTTTCTGATGACTTGTGCGATGCGTTTAGATACGTTTTCGTTAGTAATTATTTGATTCTATAAAATGACAAAGTGTAAAAACCTTTCGTATGAAGAAACTATGAAAGTTGTTCAAGCCGTAAATGCCGGGGTTGACAAAAGTGCAATATTCCGAAACGGTTTGAAGTACGAGCGAATAATCTGTCCACAATTCTGAAAATAGGGGAAAATATGAAAATCGAGCTTTTTCATCATCAAAGGCTAAAAGGGACTCAGTTCCGAGTTGTCGACAAGTTTGTTGTGAAGTGGTTAAAGCAGTCACATCGAGTATACATTTTATTATGAACCTCTAATATCAAAGTCAGTCAGAAATAACCTTAAGAAATCGTACCTCGCTATATCCTCGATAATTCGAAGTCTCCTCGTTCCTTTTGACGTTCGATATATCAAAGTTTGACTGTATATAGTCAGCTTAAACAGTTTGTCTGAATTTAGCTCCGTATGATTCGTTAGAAAATTATATTAAATTAATTAATACAAATATACAATTTTTCAAAAAAATATATATAGATATAAGAACTTGGGGAAAACAAAAATATTAACAATACCGTAAACTGGGATTACTTTGAACAAATGCGCTTTTAAAACGGAAATCCTTCTATTTACAAGCTAGGCATCCTCCGCTTTGTTCTATACATTTAAGTATTAAACATTAAATGAGCTGCCATCGCCATAAGAGCACATATTGGCTGTCCTTGGCCGATGTAAGTATTTTTATAGTATCAGTTTTTACAGGTGTTTGTATAAACGGGTCTAAACCTCATCTGGCCTGGTATTTGTGGCAGCAGGATTGTGTCATATGAATAATACATTGATCACAAATCTATTCAGCAACATTTTTTTTTTTTTTTTTTTTTTTTTTTTTTTTTTTTTTTTTTTTTTTTTTTTTTTTTTTTTTTTTTTTTTTTTTTTTTTTTTTTGTTCATTTCTGTAACTAAAGAAATAAGATTTTATATCTTCTATTAAACAAAAAAAGACTTGGAGGGCTACTTTGACCAAAGTTGATGACACCTTTTAGAAGATGTTACTTTGAACATTGTGTCTGTTTTGTTATTTAGTGAAAGTTTCATACGCACTTTTGTTCCGTGGCTTCTATTAATGTTGTCATTTTATTCAAGTTATCCTTGTGTGTTTTGTTTGGTAAGGACTAATGTTCCTTTAAAACTAAATCAAGTTTATGTTAATAGATAGTTTGTAAGTTGTTAATTTAAAAGTTATATTTTTATAAAAGCTATCAACATTGTTAAAAATGTTTGTGTTTTTATTATGCATGTTTCATCTACAAAACTCGTGGTAAAGTGAACCCTATGAAAAGCAGTTTGCTGTAAAGTGATTTTTTCAAAAAAAATTTTCAAAACAAAAATAGTAAAACTCTAAAATCATTTTTAAAAAACTTAAATTCGATAATTAAAAGAGTTAAATTGAAGAAGACACCGATAGAAGCGTTTTTGAGGGGGAAATCATCCTTGTTCAAAGTAGCCCCTCAAGTAGGAACTACTTTGAACAAGAGAAAAATGACCATCCCCTCTCCCTCGTATTGAAGCTAGCGGAATCGATCATACGGGATTTTGAAGCTGAGTTGTGTAGCTATCATTTGGTCTAATAAAATTTAAAATAACCAAAAAACCGATCGCACTGCAGTGCAAAATGTACGAAACCTGTCCATAGTAGCCCCCGGTTACGGTACATATTTACAAAACTTTGCATTCATTGAGGAAAGAATCCCTCCAACAATCCACAATTTAAGGAAATCTGTACCACTAGAACACAGTTTTTTCCCGAGCAAGGGTACCCACATTATAAAGGCTGGGTGTGCCCCAGGAAGGTCTCCCAAACCCAGGGACAATCCTCGGCTTTAATTATCTGCCTCAGCCGGACTCAAACATAGGTCCGCGAGTTAGAAGTCCATTGAGTTATACCTCCTCACAATCCTTCTATACAAATAAACCTGGACATATTCCCACGAATACTTGATGCAGTTTTACTTGCTTTTACCACGCCAGTACTAAGGACTAAAGACTAGAAGTGCCCTTGGAAGCTGGGTCAGTAAACGTCCTTGTGTGTGCCCACTCAGAAAGGACGGATATGGCTGCATCAACTGGAGTCTGACGTCATGGCCCAACCCAATCCTTTGCAAATGTCTTCGGGAGTTCTACTTTTGTGAAAGAAGTCTGAAGATGTTTATTCCCTTGCTGTTGCTGTTTTAAAGAAAGAATCGGACATCTGTTTTAAGAAACTCTACCCCCATTGTTGTAGCTTGTTGATGTGTAATGTATCTCTTCCTTTTTTTATTTTAACAAATTCTAATTCTGTCCAGAGCAGATCGTAAACTAGAATATTATGGATTCCAAATAAATCAATATTTAGAATGATAAATTAAAAATAGGACTGCTTGGTCTTCTAGGTTTTATTGGTCACATAACTGAAGACTAAAGAAAGTGCATTTCAATCGACAAATCTTAAATGAGACATTTTTTTTACCACGATCAAACTGAAAACCCTATATTTCTGTATTAGCGGAACATCGACCTCTTCTTCATTAATTGGAACTTCAGATACCCATGTTGGGGGTATCCAATAACGAGATGCTCTTAAATTTATATTTATTTATTTGCAATGAAAAAATGTGGAAATATTTCATGCAATAAGAACTGAAAAATCCCCTTAATGAAACAACCAATGTAATAATTAACTATAATATTATAATTAAAATATTTTTTAATACAAAGGAGTTGCATTATGATATAAAGTAATAAAATGGAGCATTTTTATTTACTAAATTTTAAATACATCAACTCCATACTAATAAATTTCAATACCTTATTCTCTCATAATGGTCACAACTCGCTTTCATAGCCTTGAACAATTTAATATATTAAATCATAAAACCATGATTTAAATCAACTTTCAGGAAAAATAAGGAAAACAATTCCCTTTGAAATAAACTTCGGTTAATTATCATAATATAATTAAACCGTTTTATTATAAAAAATTATTATTTTACACTGATTTTAATATTTTTTTTATAAATGTGTCCTCTGTGCTTTATATTAAAAATTTATTGTAGGGTTAGGATAAGCAATAAAAGAACACTGTGTAGAGGGATTAACCCGGAAAGATTTGATAAAAGCCCACGCCAGTATGATTGGTCGGCGGGTGTGTGTGGGATTATTGGTGGGAGTTTATCGGTTTATGATTCTCGACCTGACTGGCAGAGGCCAGCCAGCAGTGTGATTCTACGCCTGATTTGTCAAATGGTTTATTTCAGAAACTCATTATAAGGTTGAGTGAACCCAGGAAGGGTCTAGCGGTCCTCACCCTGTTCATGACTATATATTTTCTTTCAAGAACAATGTTTCCTTTACTAATTCACTAGAATTAACAAAGTGGTAAACCTAGATTGATTTGCAGTTTCCCCTCTTCTATAATTTAATAAAATAAAAGAAAGTTAAGACATTTAACTACAAGAAATTTATTATTAAAAAAATCTCGTTTATAATTTTCATATCAGCGATGGTTGTGAGGATGTTATTAACGGTACAGCAGTAAAGAAAAGTTAAAAGGGTTTACTATTGGTAGGATTAAAGTTTTTTTTTTTTTAGGATGTGCAAATCGTTTATCTTTAATGCAGAAATAAACTAGATGACAACGAATTGTAAATTATTAAATCAATTAATAACCTTACGGTTGAAACAGCTTCAATTCTGATCTTGAATAGAAAAACCTTTAATTGAGGGACTGAAATATTCAGTAACGACCAAGTCCAAAGCCGAACAGAGTCGATTAGGGGGCTGCTTCATTAAGAAATTCCTCGCTACAATTAAGCAAAGGTTATACCTCTGAGGAGATGTATCTCTTCCTAACCATCGACTTGCTACGCATGTACAATTAGTCGATCTATTAGCAATTATCGATAGGGACCTCTGGTGTAACGAACCCTCGTCTTCAGTTCCCTTCGGCAGTCAACTGAAGAATGCGATGGAACCCGATAATTGCAAACTAAATGATCTAATATCCAGTTTAAATCCTTTTAGTTGAATAATAATACCTATTGGTTCCACGTATTATTGCAGAATCAAAAACAGAATAGATCGTAAAATGCTAGCAATGTATTAGTTCTTAAACAAAATCTACCGATCTTTAACATGGCAATAAAAATGGAAACAAAAAAGTATATCCCATCTTGAGCCGAAATCGGTAATACTAAAAATTTAATATTTTCATTAAATCTAATAGATTTTAAAATACATAACCCTGTTTTAATGTTTACAGCATTTAACATACTTATGAAGGAAATGGCAGATTAAAGGAAATGCATTGAAAACGTGTTTGTGCCTTACTCAAAATATAGGGAATAATAATTTTATTGGGGCATTGTATAGCTATTTAAATTTTTCTTCTATGTGTGTAAACAATACTTTTTTACAGTTATATGAGTATACAATTGTTATTAAAAAAAATACTATTCTGACCTAACATATATCAATATTTATGGGAATAAAAAACAAAAACTACTTGATCAAATATATAATATAATGTAAATAGGCTGTAATAAAGAATACTATTTAATAAAAAAAAAAAACATAAATAAATGTAAATAGATGAAGTAAAATGTCTTTCTTTTATAATTTTAATGGGTAAAAGATGGTCTGGAATGCAGTCAGGTTTAATAAACTACACTCCCAATTTTAAAAAAACTTTATGTGGAGTGCCGATGTTTTCTTTGTGATTTTAATATTGTCATTTATCTATTTTTTCTCACTATTTTTTATTTCTATTCGAAAATAATATAAAAGGCTAAATGAAAAAATGTATATATATTAAATATTGAAATATCTTTAAAAATGCTCATGCTCCTATGTAAAAAAAATTCCATGTCCTTTGTATTTTAAAAGGTATTATAAAGACCCAAATAATCGTCAAATCTTTTTTTCTTTTTTTTTCGCATTTCCTTAATTCACTTTAATTTTTTTAAGATATACAGTTTTTCTTATACGAATAGAAAAAAAAAATTCATCCAAGCATAAATTTTTTGAAAGCAAGTGAATTTCAAAGGTAAACGTTTTAAAAAAACATTGGAATTTAGAAAATTCATTCTTTTTCTTAGACATATAAAAACATTTTAATTCTGAATTTCTCTCTGAGTGGCGTATGTCCATTGAACGGTAATATGCATTCACTACTGACCATAATCCATATTAGATCAGTATATATCATTGTAAATACTTTATATTGTCCAAATAAATTCTTATATTATTAATGAACACCTTATAGCTACTGTTTATCATAAATACTAAGTAAATTGTAGTTACGATACCCCTAAAAGAAATCTGATAAATAACATGTCACCGCTCAAGTCTAGTAGCCTGGGCTTGGATTCTCATCGTTGGGCAAGATACGAACAGATAAAAGTGAAATCGCTCTCAAGGCACGTGGACTCAATGCAAAAAGGTGAGCCACTCACAGGGGAATGAAATCGAAATTATGGTAATTTTCACGTTATATCTGAAGCAATAGTACTTCCTTTGACAGGCACGCGGGGACAGCCACTGTCTTGATTCCAGCAAACTGATGGGTAAGATTCGATCAGAGCTTGCCTGTGACTGAATTGTGTTCGTGAACGGAGATGTTCCTATAAAAACATAGGAAGCGATCATGACTTTTCTGATTTGACAATGATTTTTTCTGGTAGTGTCCATTGAATATATGTATATGTTGTTCGTTCAAATCGTTTGTGATAATCAGATAGGTTATTAAACTGATTTTCACAGAAATCTGTATTCGGAGTAATTATTAGAAGCGGCTTCCGAAACCCAGAAAGCAAAGAATTGTCATAAATAACTTAAAAGTGGTGAACAGTCAAAAGTGATGGTGAACATATTGCATTTCTTTCCCTTATTAGCTTCTTCCTAAATACAGAGGGCTCATGTGTTCATGGATGATTAGTAAACTTTCGAGCAACATGATATTTTATATTATTTTCTTCTTTCGTATTGGGCAGCTTGTTTCAATTCGTTCACATCTGCTGTTTTCTTTTCCTGCAATAGTCTTCCAACATTTCACCATGTCTCCTATTACCTTCTTCCGTCCATATACCTATCTCTTTATTTTTTTTACTTTGGAATACTAAGTTTAACACTGTCTGAAGGCAGAAAATTTAATTTATGATTCTTCGGCCGTGGATCGACTTCGGAGTCTGGTGCAGTCCTAGGGCAAACCTAGCGTCTATACAGTGGGTACCCCTAAATGGGGAGAAAACCTGGCGGTTGAGCGTGGTTGCTGACCACATCACCTCCTTGTATAAGCATTGGTCACGAAACAATACTTCCTTACCAAGTACTGAACCTAAGACTTCATGGGGTGTAGCGGTACAAATATATATATATATATATATATATATATATATATATATATATATATATATATATTTTTATATAGATTTCCTTATAACTTATTAATATCGAGGCTTCTGAACTTCTTATAGGACATAACGTTTTCCATATAATTTCCCCAAAGTATGAAGATAAAAATGTTGGTGTTTGTTTTATGTTAGTAATAAATTTTATACTTCTCTGTATTTATTTGTTGTTTTCATTAGGCTAGATAAAAATTTATAAGTACTTTTATTTTCTATAACGTGATTATTTACATATTTATAACTTCTGTAAACAATCTACAATCCCCTGCATTCAAGATTTTTTTTTTTGACATAAGGTTTTTTTGGCTGGGCTCTATACTTTTTTGGGGTACGGTTAACGTCTTTTTTCACACTCAATAATGTAACATTTTGACAGGCTTTAGCTCTATTGGTGTTTATAGGATCGAAACTTTGACGAAGTTTCTAGTCAGAAATTCAAAGGAGAATATATTCTATTATATTACTACTTTTTTAAACTTTATTTATTTCGAATGATGATTGGTTTTTAATTTGATTTAATAATTAATTTATGTAATTTGATTCTTTTAATTCTAAAATGTAAAATGGTAAAAACAGTGACTTATAGATAGACATACCCATGATCTAGTTTTTCCCAGTCAGAGAGAAATAGATTTTTTTTCTAAACTGTCTTATTCTTTCTAGTCTAGGCTTCCTTTCAACCTATCCTTCCATATTATTCAAGAACAAACCTTCTGAATTTTCCTTTCACTCTGTATTCTATAATGAACTGAGATACCTTCACAGTTAGACATTCTTTCAAAATTACTCCTACAGAGTTGAAAATCTCTTCCTATATAAACTCCCAACTTTCAATTTACGCTCCATGGGCGTCTCTATGCGGAGATAAAGCCTCTGACATTTAAAACGGAGAGTACGCCACTGAGAAAAAAAGAAAAAGAAAATAAAGGCCATGCAATAACTTGAGGAATGCGGTGTAGCCATTGAGCACAGCTGTATTTGATCCGACAGCTCTCGACGAGTTATCTATTAGTTAACAATCTTTTAATTAGTTCGCATTCCTACAGAGGAACCTCACAAAAAATAAATAAATAAAAAATATTAAATAAAGAAATAAAGATATAAAAAATAGGGAGAGAAAAAAAAACTTTTAGTATATAATTAATTTCAAATTTTTTCATAAATTAACCAAGCTAACATAACCTCTACAAAATCCATCCTAATCTTCAAACACCTCTATACATATCGTGATTCTCTTCATCAAAATGCTAGTCAACTTGAAGTTTCCTCCCAATTTTCCCTTGCTTCGATTAAGGGGGTTTGGTATATGGGAGACTGTATGGTGAGCTCGAAATGAGATTGAAGAGACTGATGAACTGTTTCGCTACATTCATTTCGGGATTCCCAAGCCGTCACAAGTTGCGTGCTAGTATTCTGAGCCTGGTTGGCTTTTTCCTAAATTGAGGCGGCAATACTTCCTCGGTACTTTCCTACTCCAACCAGTAATTTAAGAATCACGTGAAATTCTACACATTTTTTTTTTTTTTTTTTTGCATGACAGTTATTAGACCCATTTAGACTTAAGGAGTTGAGGTTTGAGACTCCATTAATCCTTCCAATTCTTCTCGTATCCAGTCCTTACAATCCAAAATCCTTTGTTAAACCCACAATGCTCCTTATTATGCCGCCAAAAAAACTTATTCATAAAGATCTTAATGCTCCACTTGTTGCAGATTTGGCCCAAACCAGATACCTATCCTTTCATAGTAAAATCCATACCCACTCGAATCCACTTTTCTCCTAACTTGGCCGATAATCCCCTGAGGGGTCTGAAAAGAAGATAGCCAAGATGCCTTCTAATGAAGTGCTATTGAAGTGCTACTAGTATATAGTACTTAACATGTTATTGACATGTCATTGTAATAATTTCCCTCAAATTTACTTGTTCTATATAACGTATAAAGTTGTAAATATCAACAAATAGTTTTTATCATATAGTTAATAATGGAATCATAATAAATACTGATTCCACTATGAAGCTTTCTCAACAACCAAATTTTTTTCTATCTTCCTCTGCTTTACTATTTAACATTACGAAAACAGATTTTGTAAATGTGATGTGATTATAGTCTAAACAAATAAACAAATGTAGAATAAGCAAATGATATTTTGCTGCGCTATCTTCACATTGTTTTGAATCTTATAAAATAACTCTTCACAAGATTTTGAACTGAGATAACGAAGATTATTACCGAGCCCTGTGGCATTCCTTCCAGTAAATAAGCTCTTAAGTTCGAAGAAGACACTACCTCGGTGTCCGGTTACCAGGTAGAACAGTGTCCGTGTGGGAGATTACAGGAAGCGGCATCAGATACTCTTCTTCGAAAACACGAAACAAGGAGGCGCGAGGTTTCGATGGTGGGAGATAAAATGTTTTCGAGACAATTTTTTTCCTTTAGGAAAAACTCCACAGAAGACCCACGCAAGGCTTTAATTTGCAGGGTTCATCGACTTCCGAGGCTTCTGTTTGGTACGATTTCGGTTTAGAAAAGAAAAAAAATGCTTAACAGCATAAGGTTTCACGTTGCTTCCCCGACTGTACATCTGTTAGAAAACAAGTTCACTTAAATAATTTATGCTTGTAATCAGAAACTGGCTTCATAAGTTAATATAGTAGTTAAACAGTTTTACGGATACATTATACATGTAAAGTAAAACTGCTACTGGTATTGGTGAATAGGATCTAGTTCGGCATGTCGGTGCAGTGGTTAGTTGGTTTTCCCAACCCTTTATGGCCAGCAAGAAGTTTTCATCTCAGATACCTTGACAGCCTATATAATAGTGTCAAGATAATGCATTCGCAGGACGTTCACGTTATTCAGGTTGAGGTCGAACCCACACCGCTTTGGACAGAACGCTCTGGAACGTCTCGACACGCCCCTACTAACAAACTAAATTTTAAACAATTTCTGCAAAAATTCCTAGATACTGTTAATTTTATAATTTTAATTGTATCGTTATACATATATGAGTATCAATTTATTTTCTTTGTGTCAGTTAAGCTGTAGTGAAGTCGATTGTTGAAGAAGAGAAAAAAAAAACATACATGGTGACATTTGAATATAATGAGGGAAATGAAATAAAATGGAAAAATTAGGATGACATAAATGGGAAAGAAATAAACAAAAAAAGTAAAAGAGAAATTTATATCTTGGAATTGTACCCAAATAATGAATATCATGAATTGTTGTATCTGTACCATTTGGGAAAAACTAGATAAGTGCATTTTTGTTCACAATAAGAAAAATATTTTGAGCAACCCATAAGTAGGCAAGTTGTGTAATGGCAATGGTATCCTTTTATACAATTGACAACACAACTTGCCTACTTTTACATGATGAGTAGGACTCCAATATGGGATTTTAATTTATTTCAGGGGATAATTTTTTTTTTTTAATAATAGAAGACACAAGTAAGCTATTTTAATAAGGATGCCTAAAATATTTAACTGTATTAGAATTCGAATTTTTTATAAAGTTTTAAGTCTGTTCAAGTTTAAAACAAGGAAATCTTGTTCTACTAGTTTCAATAAACTTGTTTGAATTAGATGAATTGAATTGGATTTACAAATGAAACAAATGAGTGCTTATTATAAATTTTATTTAATTTAGATTACGTAATTTTAAAATTAATTTGTACTCGAAAAGGTTTGACTAAAAAATACCGATGCTTTATAAAATTCTTATTTTTTATTATTTTTTTTTTTTTTTTTGAAAAATAATACTATCTCCAAATAAATAAGTAAATTTTTTGTTAGCTACTATATGTTGAACATTCGACGATACAGATTCAGAGCAGACAATAAAGCAGATAAATTTACGTAACTGTTGTTTAATTTAACTAAAAACAAAGAAAAAAAAGTTTTTTGTTATTTCTAAGTCGCAAAATTAATAATTTCTTGTCTGCCGTTTAGGACACCGATAGTTAAGAGTCTAAAGGTCAACTGCATTGGCAGCCAACCTTTTTCGGTAGCGGTCCTCAATTATGGTTCCACGAATTCAGGTGGACCACGTCTACCCCTCCCCATTCATCCTTCTTTAAAAAGGCCATTCACAACGGATAAAAAGCAAGTAATGACGAGAATAACAACAAAAATCTGACAACAAGCGGTAAATAACTTAAACTTAAGTTATAACTTATACTTTAAGCAGCGTTAAAAAACTAATATCAATCGAAAATAAAGAAATCATAAAAAGCTTTTCTTATTTATGAGGGTGCGTCTAACATTTTGTCGCAAAGAGTATGTCTTTACATTTCTATAGAAAGATAAAAATATGTTAGACGTTCTATGGTCAGATGTTCTCCTGTTCTTGACCAACCACCTGATTTTAAGTTATATAATCTCTTTGACTTTCAAGCAAACAGCTTTAGAAATTAACACTTTTAGCTTTAAATACGTCCGTAAGACTGATTGTTTCAGGCCATGAAACAAAATCATTCATTTACCGCTTTCAATCCCTATATTCCTCTTATTATTCTAATTTTCTTTGATTAGGTTCTTAAAATATTTTTGCATACTTAATATTTTATTTTCAAAAATCTTTAGGCCTTGTTATTACACTATCTTAAGGAGCCATGGTTCCTAATGACCGTAAGGAATTTTAAAAGTTTTGTAATGATTATCTTTTAATTCTTAAAAACAGGTCAAAAATAAAAATACTCGTACGAAGTATTTCCTTAATAGTAATGAAATATTTATATAAATGGTATGTAACTAAGGGTAGACTGGATTATAGAAAGCTCAGGTAGCGTTGTGACAAAAGGTCTGACATCAGAGCAGTTACACAAACGGTGTCAGGTTGCAAGGTCTGCCGGGGCAGGTTCAGGAGTGAGCTGTTCAACATTAAAAAGTCAGGATATAGTTCAACCTCGTTGGAATAATTATCGATCGCATAGATCAGCATATTACAGATATAAATATCTGTCTTTTTAAATCTTTGTTATTTTATGGATTTATTGACGTATACGTAGATAGCCTCTTTCTTTTATCTCAATTGAACGCTATTCAAGATGATATTATTTTAAAAAATCACACTTAATATAATAGCATATTTTTTTATTTTATTTTATATTTAATAGTTTCTTAAAAAGTATAGCAAGAATGCATTATATTATTTCTGATTAAATGGCTTCAATAATATATATTTTTTATGATTGAAGATAGTTTTATGAATGGATGAATATATCATGTTAGTTATAAAAAGAGCTCATACAAACCGATTAAAAAATAAGCATTATTGAAATTAAAAAGACATTATTTTTAATTTGCTAACGATTTCGGCCATATTTTTAACTATAAATACAATTAATATGAAATGATTATTATAAATTCATCCATTATTTCTGTTCGGTTTCATAATAAGTAATAAGTGGAATTTAAGACCCCAATACATAGAGAATCCGTACCAATGAAGAGCTGTGTATTCCTTATATATAGAAACCAATGTGCTACAGTTCATTAAAGCAAGCCTCGTACAATGGCTTGGCCATGTAATAAGAATGCCGAGCAAACTAGTGCATGGAAATAAATTTGGCAAAAAATGAGTAGGCCGGCCAAGAAGACGATTGTTGCAGAATCTGGAGGAAGATCTGAGGGTATTGGGTGTCAGTAGATGGGGAACGAAGCCAAGGGAGAGAAAAATGTGGAACAACAAAATGGAATTGTGAAGAGAACCAATACCTGGGTTGTACAATAAAACCCTGGGTTGTAGAGCTACTTAGTCAAGTAAATGTAAATATGATTTTTTTATTATGAATAAACACTATATAATACTACTACTTACGATAACAACTATATCACGATAGTATTGTATACCACTGTTGTATACTATAATATAATACCGAAAAAAGAAAAAGAGAAGAGAGAGAGAGAGAGAGAGAGAGAGAGAGAGGGAGAGAGAGAGAGAGAGAGAGGGGGAGGGAGGAGAGGGAGGGAGAGAGGAGAGAGAGAGAGAGAGAGAGAGAGAGAGAGAGAGAGAGGAGAGAGAGAGAGAGAGAGAGAGAGAGAGAGAGAGAGAGAGAGAGAGAGAGAGAGAGAGAGAGAGAGAGAGAGAGAGAGAGAGAGAGAGAGAGAGAGAGAGAGAGAGAGAGAGAGAGAGAGAGAGAGAGAGAGAGAGAGAGAGAGAGAGAGAGAGAGAGAGAGAGAGAGAGGGGGTGAGCGAGAAATAAACGTTATCTGAGATATAAAATATCTTTTAATGAATAATAATTAGCATACAATTTAATCAGGCAGACATGTAAAATTTTCCAACTTTTTTTTTAAATTTTATAAATGTTATTTCCTTATTTTTCTCCCTTATTATTTATAAAGCGTCTTATTTAGTTGTGACAAACACAGCAGAAAAAAAATAAATAATAATACGTAGTATAGAATTTAAAATAGACATGTAGGCAGTTTTAGGCTTCATCCTCAAACATACATTCGAATTTTTTTTATAGATCAAATATTATCTAATTTTGACATAATATTATCATTATCATAAGTCATGAAACATACCTATTATGAGTAATGACTTTGCTTGTTTACCAGTATCTTTATTTTTCAAAGTGAAAAATGGAATTCAATGTGAAATGAAATGGAGTTATTATAATCAGAAAACTACTGTGTCATTATGAATCGTTAGTCAGCAAAACAGTCAATATAATATTTAATAAGTGTATGGTCTAAATATTTATTTTTAAATATGTAGTAAGTAATTGACCCGATCTTTCATGTAAAAAAAAAAATAATGATTTACTGCAGCAATTTACACTGAAAGATTCACTACTAGGTGAAACCAATCACTGAAAAAAAAATAAAAATAATAATAATAATACACCTAGAACTGGTTCATCGAAAGCGGCTAGATCCCACGAGCTCTTACTGGGAAAATGGAATATTCAATAGTTTTTGTTCGGTTTTCCTTCCTTGTTTTTTTGTTACATTTTACCGTTTCGTGGCCTAAAGAAAAGACCCGTTGTACATAAACACGAATCATTTTCACCACATTTTCATGAGTATTTATAAGGATATTTTCAGGGCACTAATAAATGTAAAGACGTCGATGGTAATAAATTTATTTTTATATTATATTATATTTATTTTTTTAATGAAATGCTAAATTTATATATAGCCTATTCAGCAGATGCAGAAAAGAAACTCTGCAGTTGTGGATTGCATTAAATAAATATGTAAATTTCACTTTACATAATATTTATTTAATTTTTTCTTAGTATCAACCTTCATGCTTTTATTTTGTAAAAAAAAAAAAAAAAAAAAAATAAACATGTTTTTATTTAAGAATTTCATTGTTAAATATATGATTTAAAATGATCTATAAACATAATAAAGTAATATATGTACACATTTATCATGAAAATAAAATAGATATTAATACTGATAAGAAAAAAAATATCGGTAACTAGTTTTATGTATGATAAAATCTATATATAAAATTAATTGTTCGGTTTTATTTCGTTAAAACCGAATGGTAATTGAAGATTTTGGATTCTAGGAGTTTTCTAATTTTTTTTCTTAATTATGCTTTATTAGTCATTATTTCATTTTAATTTTATATGTTAAACTTTTCTTATAAATTATTTACATATAAAATTTGGACTAACTCACTTCAGAAATACAGAAAAAGGTGCACACGCGTCAGAAGGTCACTTTCACAAGATACCTAAAAATGGTGTTTCCTTGAATCCAAGGTACTTTGATAAAAGACAATCAGATAGAATCACAATGCATAACGCATAACGAAAATGCAATACAGACAACTGTAAATGTTTCCTTAATTTCTGTTAGTATTAATTATGAATAGTTCAATACCAATGCAATCATTGAAAAATATTCCACGTTTTTATCTACATATAGTTTTAGTAATATGTTTTATGAATTTTTACTATACCAAGAAGCACTATGCAAGACGTGGTTTAATGCTCTTTATTTAGAAGTAATTAAAATATTATTTTTTACTTTTTAGTTCAACTTTGTACATGTAGGTTTAATCTTGAAGTCAGCTTTAGTTTTTTTTTCTAAAAATTATAAAAAAAAAAAAAGCGCTGAGTTAATTTCAATAAAATGTTTATGGGACTACTTATGATGTATGTCGTACGGATCAAAAAAAGTAATCGCTTAATAAACAAATACAGACGATTTGAGAACCTACTCCTTTTTTGCTTGTAAGGGTTGGATACGAGAAAAATAGATTGGTTAAGTAATAAAATATCTATCTAAATGCTGTATATATATAATATATATATATATATATATATATATATATATATATATATATATATATATATATATATAATAAGGAATAATAAATTAATGATTACTTACCTCTACATTTAATTGAAGATTCTTCGAAGTAGCATTCACCTAAAAGAAAAAATGAATTAAATACAGAAAAAAATCAAAATTATTATTATTAAAAACAATTACATCAGTGGAAACTACAGAGGTATATTCGTGCCACTTAAGCTTATCGTACCAGTAATATTAATCTATAATGTGGTAGTCTATAAATATTTCTTTGGGATGAAATCGGCTTTGGGATGTAATGTTGTTCCTCTATGAAACGTTGGAGGAACTGTGTCCTCCAGCAGTACTTACTCCACATATCGCTCCCTGTTCGTGCATATGAATCAGCATGTTTTATATAAGTGCCCAGCATTCTCTCCTATGTTCAGAAGTGACTTTAACGTTTCCTCTCTCCCTTAACCGCTGCACACTAAGATGCATTCTTTATGTTCTGGAATACCCGGTGATCTTAACTTCATGAACACCGCTGCCAGCTCTTACATTAAAACTGCCCTACCAAAGAAGGATGTCAACTAGATCTGGAATGCAAATGGTGGTGCGGAATCCGATTTGTCATCGTATGGGTCCATTAATATGTAGAAGTGAGCTGTGTGTGAAGAGATAAAGTAGTACCTTTTAAGACCGTTTTTGCAGCCGCAAAGCCATTTCTAGAAGGAACGTCTTAAGTTTTACACTAAAAGATCTGTTTGAAATGGTTTAACTGCAGTTAAAGTTTACAATGATCGTAATCTTGAGTAAACCTTAGAATCTGTAAAGAGATCGTGTATAAAGTGGGAACGTGATACCTTATGAAATTGGGAGAAAAATATAGAGCTTAAGAAAAATCCTTGGACAAAACCTCCTTGTATGATCATAAGTTTGCCATCCAACCTTTCTTCATCAGATACGACGGTTTAGTTATTTATTTTTTTTTATTTTAGTTACCACACCAAACTGATCGTCGTTTTGCGATAACTTCAACATTTATTAGATAAGTGTTCAAAGCTCCCAATAAATTACAAACATATTCACATGAGAGTAATTATCCCTATTTGGACATACGGAGTTAAGTTTTGGGACTCCACTAAAGCTTTCAATTCTTCTTGTATCCAATCCGAAATCCTTCGAAAAATCTTCAGTGCTTCTTAAGGGCTATAAAGATTTTAATGTTCCATATGTTGTTGATTTGGCTCAGACCAGATAGCTATCCTTTTAAAGTCAACTCCAGTTCCACTCGAATCCACTAGTCTCCTAACTTGCCTCTTATTTATTCCCTATAATCCTTCAAGGGGACTGAAAAGAAGATAAACAAGAGATCTTCTAATGTAGAACTATTGAAGCGCGATTAGTGATTAGTTCTTTACTTTTCATTGACTTGTCATGAAATATGTTGAAACATATAAATATGTTTTTCTCAAATTTACTTCTGTTATATTTAGCAAATATAGTTGTAGATATTTTTTAAAAAATTAGGTACCCCTGAGGCAGGTATAAGATAGAAGAATCAATATAAATACGATTGATGGATTACTTTCTATTGGATTTTTTTTTTAACAAGATAATTTTATTGTTGAGAGAATCTAACTGACCAATGCGTATTTTCATATTTAGTCGTAGATTTACCAGCTAACTCTTTTCCATAAAGATAATTATTTATTTCTTTTATAAAATAATTGTACAAAATATTTGATATTTATATATATATATATATATATATATATATATATATATATATATATATATATTTATATATATAAACGATATTAACATCTTAAGATAGTCATTCTTGGGACAACAAAGCTATTCCCGGACGACCTTCGATAGCCGACCTAGTTCTCCAGCACCGGTAACAATATCAATATAATAGTCCCTTTCCGATATTTTTATGTCATTTTGACAGATCGATATTGTCGGCAACAGTACTGGAAATGTCAGAGCCAAGGTTGTCAAGGAATATAGAATGTTTGTAATGGACATTTCGTGTTTCAGCGCCTGGTCATTGCCTCGTGCGATTTCATTACATTTGCAAAGCACGATTCCTATGAACACTTCTATTTTCTTTCTTCCATCACATAGATCTGTAATTCTATGTGTATGTAACAACTTTATTTAGTACTATTAGATATTATATATTATATAATAATTATTTTGTTTTAGAAGCCACCGTATTTACGAATCATGCTTTCATGCAAAAACCGTGCTTGAGGCTTCTTGTCCAAGGTCAGATGAGTGGAAATGATCATATATTCTAATAGAGAAACAGACCATATGTTTGACATTTATAGACCGTAAATTCTCCATAACTCTCATCTATAAATAGTAATTAAATATATTATTTATAGCCATAATTTCCGATAAACGCAATGTCCTTAAACTGAAGGTATTCCAACCTATTTTAGAACTTAAGTTATATCTTGTCACCAATAAAATTATCCATAAAGATCTTAATGTTCCATATGTTGCTGATTTAGCACACACCAGATACCTATCCTTTCATAGTAAGCTCCATAATTATTCAAATCCGTTAGTTTCTCAACTTGCTTCCCACTCCATTCCTGATAATCCTCGGAGGCGTCTGAAACGAAGATGGCCTAGAGACCTTCTAGTGTAGAATTTTTAATAAAGTGCTACTGATGAGTAGTTATTTTCAAGTTTTAACATGTTATTATAATCGTTGTCAATACATTTACTTGATGTATATATTCTGTGCAGTTGTAAATTAAATATTAAATATAATTATTTCATGCTCAAAACAATTATAAAATCATTGAGTAAACTGGATTTTTGCATGTTTAAATTATATTATCGAGAAAAAAAAATCCTGGTTAAAAGGAGGGTCAAAATTTTAGGGCATTAATTTAAGTTTCGTTTTGAAGTTCTAGTTTTTGCATATCCCTTTTTTTTTAAATACATTTATTTTAATTTACAACCTTATTATTTTTTATTTTAATTTCCATCCTTAATTTTAAAAAATAAAATAAATGTGGTTTGAATAAAGAATCATGCGGATATTATTTATTTATTTATTTATTTTTTAACGAAGTGAGATAAAAAATAAAGTTTTAGTTCGTTTATGAATTTGGTCTTCTAGGGCTCATAGGAAGAAACGTAGAAATGTGTATTGAATTTTTTTTTGTTGAATTAAAATAAACTCTATTTCTTCCTGATTGGCAAAAAAAATAGATCATGGATCTATAAATTTATGGATCTAATTTACCGTTTTTCATAATTTATATTTTTGATTTTAAAAAATCGAATAACTTCAGGTAATAATGAAAACTGAATTAATAATTAATGATTATTCGAAATAAACAAAGCTGAAGAATATAGAGGTTCAAGACGTGTTTTTTTTTGTTTGTGTTTTCTTCATTCAAACCAGTATAGCTCCTAAAGGGTAGGACCTAGCGACAAATGTTGCATAACAAATCGTTTCCATTATATTTCTGATCAGGAACTTTTGACTTTATAGTCAAAGTTTGAGTTAAACTTTCGATTCAAACTATACCAACAGAGCTATAGCGTATCAAAATGTTGCGTTTTTGAGTTTGAAAAAAGAACGTTATACCAAAAGTATAGACCTCCAGCCAATACCCATGTCAAATAAAGAAAATTGAATCTAATCAATGACCGATTGACAGGATTTTCACGGAAAGTAAAAATGATGGATTTTCAGAGATTTTTCACTAGGCTAAATTACTTAATTATAATAACAAATCTTCGAAAAAGTAAATGGTTTATTATGTATAAATAATAAATATGTAGTCAAATTTTTGTTTACTAATTCATGTATTCAAGGATATTCTAATTTTAGTGGGAACGATAAATATCCTTCTACGCCAAGGTTGGTAATTAATGTTCAAAAGCTTTGGGTGAAAACGCTGAAATCAAAATGATCTTCTTAAAAACTGAATAAATTATTACCTTCTTAAATTTGAATAAGTATTATTATACACATTGCTTATGCTGAATCAGAAAAATTGTGTTACACATTTGTAATTTTAAAACACTAAAAAAAACTATTGAGAAACAATGTGTATTAATCTCAAGAAAAAATCGTTTTATCATATTGAGTAGTAGCAAATAAAAAAGGAAATCTGCATTTTGTGCATTTTTGCCTATATCTGTTTTTTTGAACAGGTCATAGCGCAATATGTAAATTAATTTTTTAATTACGATGTTCATCAATGCTCATTTACGGAAACAATAAAGGTGCTATCGTATTTTGTTCAGAATTATATTATTAACGTGGAATGAAATCATATTGATTTTTTTTTTTTTTTTGAAATTTATTTTCCTTTCCTTTTGTGCCTTTAAAGGTAAAAAAGAATATTCGAACGGAGAAAGTTACATTTAAAACTCGAAAAATTAATCTCTTGGAAGATATCTAATTCAGATTAGGAGTTCTGGGTGAGCATTGTGAACAAAATAAAGAAAAACACTGGCGAGACATAGGAAACATCTAATGGTAAAATTGAACAATCCTAGAAATTCTATTGCCCAACCTGTTTTTTTTTTTTTTTTTTTTTTTTTAAATTTCATTCTTGAAAATTAATGATTGTATAATCATACATAAAAAAAATGTCAAATAAGAGAGTAAAATGATTCATGAGATTACAAACTATCCAAAATAATTTATTCGTTTTAATTAAGGGAATTATAGTTTTAAATCAAACTTCAAATTCCAATGATATCCAAGTATCACGTTTTTCAAAAATTCCTAAAGAATTTCATTGAAGAACAGTAAGTAAAAAATTGCAGAAGTTACTCTATGATGAATAGAAATAGATAAATTCCTATCACAAATGGCTTTAAATTTCTCCATAGGTCTATAAATGCGAAGTTGCAAGACAGGTTCTTGCATGACACATTGCTAAGGAACGGTTATTCTTACACGCAACACAATATACCAGAATACATGGCTGTTGTCTTTCTGTAACGATAATATATTTTCTACTGACATTTTATATGTTGAAGAGATAACAAAAATATAAAAGTATAGCCGAATGAATGAATTAAAACAGAAAAAAAAATACAAAAAAAGAAGAGATTATTTACAATTAAGACACTGCAAGAAATAAAAAGATCAAGTAGTGAAATTCTATTAGAATCGTATTTTAAAATTATCTTCTTTTCAGGCACTTAGGAGGATTATCGGGAATAGATTAGAAAGAACACTAAGAAATTTTTTGGAGTGGAAATAGACTTAGATATGAAAGGATAGATATTTAGTCTGCAACATTAAGGTCCTCATGAATAGGTTTATTAGGTAAATAGAAATTAATGATTTCACTGAGTTTATTAAAATGCAAAGGTCGAGTACACGGATTGAATTAGTTAGTGGAGCTCCTTAGATTTTTTTTTTTTTTTTTTTTTTTTAACTTTTATTTATATAAGACACAGATAATACAAAGTATTAGTCCACCTCTTTTTCTCCTCATTTTGAATTTTAAGGGAGTTCCTTATAAATTATTGATCTGATTAAGCAATTTCGTAATAGATCTTTATCTAGTGAATGGGCCCACTATGCGTTTGGGTATATAAAATATGGTAAGTTACATTAGTCAAGTCAAAGTTTTTTTTAAATGAAATGAAATTGATTTGTTTGTGTGTGTTTGATGTTGTTTGTTGTTGAAGAATTTGATACGCCTCTTTGTGATAAATTTGGTCACCTTCGGTAGGTCCATTTATCCACATATCAATACAGTATTTATTTATATATAAAAAAGATCTAGTAAATAATGTATTTTTTTTTCTTTTTAATGGGTAGTTTAGTTAAATTAAGTAGAAACTTTTGTTTGCCAAAAAAATGTTCTAGTGACCGAAAATAATAAATATTACTCAGGGCCAATGAGAGAAAAACCTAGTCCCGGTGAAAATGCATTGCCATGGTATTTTAAACCTCCACACCCAACAGTGGTCACCTTATTTTATTTTAATTCTAATTGCAATTATATTATTATTATTTTTTTTTTATCTCAATATGCCTCATGAGCCATAGTTAATGTATACGGGAAAGTAAAAGCCTGAAAAAGAATGGAAATTTTAGCCGAAAAAATCAAACAAAACTTAGGTGAAATTTTACGCCTGTCGGTGTATTTCCTCCTCCCCTTCCCCCGAATTTCTTGTAAACCACCAAAGAAATCCGGAACCAGAAGCTGACAATACTATGATTTAAAGTCATACCTTCTGACTTAGTCACTGAAGAGCACTTGGAATACACCTTTGACAAATACTGCAAATATAATCGATTCATCGTGAAGAGGCGTTGGTGGTGGGCGCTATTTCCCGGTCCTGGCCATATTAGGGTGGTGCCTAGGGTCAGGGAAACTCATCTCATCCTGTATATACACACACACATATATATATATATATATATATATATATATATATATATATATATATATATATATAGAGAGAGAGAGAGAGAGAGAGAGAGAGAGTGAAAGAAAGAGAGAGAGTGTGCGAGAGACGTTAAAAAAAAAAAAATCAATATAAGCGTAGTGAAAAAGTAATAGATTCCATGATTTCCTTTTAAACTATTTTTATTACTTAACAAATTTTGCCATTTTGCAAAAAAATTAGAAAGAATGGTACTGACTATACAAGAAAAATGTTTACGTCAAGCTGATATCATTGTGACATTTATAAAAAAACACAAAGACAGAATCTTAAACTATTTTAATCTTGCGAGAAAAAATGAGTTGTGTGTAGCGGTTTAAAAATCGTTTATATACAAGTTCCTTACGTTATTAGTTTTTATTTATTATACTTGAGTTTTGGTACCCTCAGAGACGTAACTTTTGCTTCTTTCAATATTTCTTTTACTTTTACACAATTATTTTTTCATTAGGAATATATACATTTATATATTCGGTATTAAAGTTATTAATAAAAATTTTGAAAAATATTAATACAGGTTATCTTGGCAATGTGTTGAGGGGTCCAGGTCTGTCATTTACCCAAGGTAGAGTTAAACGTTTACTTAAAGGTAAAATAAAATACAATTGCGAGGATAGTAATAATGTGTTATTTATATATTTGCTGGCCTTTCATGAATTCCGGACGGTATCAAAAGCTTTTTCTGGACTTGACAAAATTGTTCCTGTTACGTTAATTCAGTACTAAATTTATTTACTGTAGAAGTATTATATATTAACAAATTATCGAAACGCAGTAAATAAACAATAATTAAACAACTATCACTAGATAATTACAATTTTTTTTTCTTTAGAAAGTTACAGCGTCCAATCACAAATCAATTTACAGAATCGATTGATCGGGGACAATTACTGGACGACAATCAGATGGGGCTGATCAAAGTAACGATTCGAAAATAATAAAATATTATTATCACAAAAGACTGGATCTATCTTTGATTGAGCAAGTAATCGCATCCATTACAGAGATCATGGAAGGCTATCGTCATCAGAAAAGAAAGTAACTAATTGTTTAGTTTTAAATAATAATAATAATAAAATGTAATATCGAATAAATTTTATAATAATTATTTCTCAGGACCGAATTTCTTTGAAAATGCAAATTTATTCTTCTTTATTTGTTCTTTAATACATGAGTTGAGATATACTAAACTTTTTCTGAATCATTTTTGGCGTTTAATTAACTATAATTTGATTTACATTGTTAAATGTATATTTTAAGTTATTAAATTTATTTTTCTAATTTAAAATTATTATATATTATATATATTAAAAAATATTTTATTGTTGCTTCAGTTACGCATGACGGTTCACAATCATCAATACAATCAGGATTGATGAATCGTTTCCTTCTTCTAATGGAACTTTTAATTCGAAGACAAGACTAATATTTAGCTGGTGACAGTTATCTATAATTCATTTCATTGCTTATCGTTCATTTGTTAATATATAATACTTCTATAGTTTATAAATTTAGCACTGAATTAACATAAAAAAACAATTTTGTCAGGACTAAAAAAAGCTTTTGATACCGTTCGGCATTTACAAGCTGGTAGTGTTTAAATTCCTTCAGAACTCCAACAATGGAAAGAAGGAGGACCTGCAAGTGTGTAAATAAAACATTATAATTATTCTAGAAATTATATTTTAATTATCTTTAATTAAAAGTTTAACTATGCCTTGGGTAAACGACAGACCTGGACTCCTTAACACATTGCTAAGATAACCTTTATTATTATTTTTAATTAAATGTGTAACAAAATTTTAATTAATGATCTGATGATGATGTATATTTAACATTCAAAACTAGTTTTTTGAGTATTAAATATATATCATCAGTTCTAAAAACACAAATATCCAAAACATCAGCACTTAGCTACACAGATTTCAATGAAAATAACCATAAGTTCAACAAAGACTCAGGAGTGAAACTAATATATCACGTAGGAAATTGTCAAAAATTGAATATTTAAGAAGCATTAGAAATAATAGAAGCGTTCAAAGCCAATCGAGATTATTCTTTAAATGACCGGAACAAAATTTTCAATTTTCCCATTTTAAATTTGTTTCCAGTTGAAACAGAAAAAAGCCGACAAGTCATAGTAAAAACCTAAGTTACTGCCCATTTGCTTGACTAATAAAATGCTCTCCTTTCGTCTATTTACACTCAGTCTACTCTATGACCTAACTCATAGCTTTTAGAAGTCCTTCAATTTCGCCTCCTTTGGCGAGTATCAAAATATTTTATTTCTTCCCTATTTTATATTTTTAAAATTTAATTTATACAGGGTGAGTACCTCTTAGTGTAAAAACTATTTCACCTGTCTAGTTTTGTGGATAGTTTTTCGAAAAAAACGGTGAGTGTTGAAGTGTTATAAGACATTGTAATTTTCCTAAATAAGGTGAAGATCAAGCTGTTCTTTAGGTCCCAAGTTTGTAAAATTCAAGGCTACATGTACTCTGCTCTTAAAGGATATTTAACGCGGTCAAAAAAAAAGATGTGTTCGAAAATGTGGTCAAAATTTGAAAGATGTGTGAGCAAAGAGGGGATATTACAGCTTTTATGGCAAAAAAAAAACATGGTTTCTAAAAAAAAGTCTTTGAACTATCGTATATCTGAAACGGACTGGAATATAAAGGTAATTTCTGCGGCATTTTTCTTTATTTTTGATCTAGTCTTATCCATTTTTTTTCTTTACGCTGAGATGTACTCACCCTGTATAATCTGTGTAGCAGTGTGCAGGTCTTTTAAATTTTTCGTATGTCCTAGAACTGATGATTAATGTTCAACATTCGGAACTAGTCTTCGAATATTAACTTACAAAATAAAATGCAAATAATTCCTCAATCCTATTGTATTATGAGGTTGTTTGTTAGCCTAGTGTCCTTATGTACCTCTATCAGTAGAGGAAGGATGGGTTATCCTACTGGTTATTATCCTACTCTATAAAGTTGTATATTCGCCTATATTCATCTAGGGTTCGAATTACTAGGAAATGTTTTAATTTAAGTTAGAAAAGAACTAGGAAGTATTTCTCAGAACATTCTCTGAGTAGGAAAACTAGAAACAGTATAGCTTAATTTGGTTGTTTACAAAAACACGCCTTAAGAAAAATCTTTTTCTTTTATAAACTAAATTATTGGGTTGCATTTTTTAACTCGATAAAAAGTTCTTACTACGGTCAGATAGATGACTTAGTTTCACAGAACGCAATTTATCATAACTGTACATCACCTTCAACACCATGCGATGTTACTAGTTAATAAGTTCGCCCGTATAAACAAACATTTACTATAAACCCTGCGAAGAAACTGGGCAGTCATTACATAAATCTCTAAGACTGAACTGTGAGAATTCTAACAGACACTCAACCCCGCAAAGGTCAGTACAGCCATCAGGAACTCTTGGCGAAGCGAAAGCCAGAGGAACTTCCTAGCAGTTTAGGAAGTGAATTATTCTAACGTAAAACTAAAGAAATTTCTCAAAAATATATAATATGTTCTTACTTAAAAAAAAAAAAAAGGATGTACCTAACTATAAACAGAACAAAACAATATATTCACACAATGACACTGAAATTTTTTTCCCATTTTTGAAGTTAAACTTTAGCATCCTTAAAATTTTAGCAATTTTTATTTAGTTTTACTATGGGAAGTACTGAATAATATCTAGACATAAATGAATAATAATTTTTTTTTTTTTTTTAACTGGCATGTTTGGCATGAAAGAAATTATTAGCTAGCTGCAACTTTCAAATAATAGTTCAAAGAGAAAAGTGTGTGTATTCATTTTAATAATTTGAAAACACCCTGAACGCGCTAAAAAATAAAAATATCTAAAATATTGGAGCACGGTGGAGATCGGCAAGTGCCCAATGCATATCTCTTCCTTTAAATCTTAATTTCACCTTATTCGTTACCTAAAAATATCTCTCTTCCGATTCCTAATAAGCACCCGAATAATTTTGTTAATAATGATTTTTATGGTCAAGTCTGTTAGGAATTTCATTAAATTTGTCACAAAACAATCTCTGAGTTGATGGGAAATATTCTAAGAATGTGCCATAGAGATCAATAAGTATGTTAGTTACTACGATATTTTTTGTACGTATGAAGTTCCATTTATTTAATTCGCAAAATCTTTTAAAAAATACATATTCAGCCACGAAACTGTTATTATGATAAAAACAAACAAAAAATGCAATGATCATAACAACTTACAGTATATATATATATATATATATATATAATATATATATATATATATATACTTACAACCCTTACAACCCTTGAAGGGTCTTGGGTTCAGTACTTAGGTAGGCTGTACTGTTTCTAAGCCAACGGTTGTGAAAGGAGGTGATTTGGCCAGAATTCACGGTCAACCGCCAGGTTTTTTCCCCAATTAAGGGTACCCACTTTTTAGGAAGCTGGGTGTGCCCCAGGAGGGTCCCGACCTCGAATTCGATCCACGGCCGAAATAACAGAAAATAAATTTTCTGCCTTCTGTCGGACTCGAACTCAGGCCCGGAGCATGGATATATATATATATAATATATATATAATAACTTTTTTTAATCAGTTTCTTTTTTCCAGTCAATTGCATGAAAGGTTACATAAAAGCAACAAGTGTACATCAATCGCATCTGGCATGACTCATCTAGAAGACAGGATTACCTCCGTAGCTTGAACTGGTTGCATGCCATCACGTTCTGACAGACTTCAAATGGAAAGAAGAACTGAACTGGGACAACAGAGGATATGTGTGTGGTTACAGCAACTCAACGGCCAGCTGATCGCCATAAATGATGTAATCTACTGGTGAATAAAGCAATTTTGGATTGTTAGAAATATTTAGCAAAATATAAATAACTAATATTTAGAAATACCTAATTGATAAAATAAGTTAAAGTTTAATCGAACATCACATTTGGACATTAAACAGTATATTATCTAAATACCTCATTCGGATCAGTTCTGAGCTAATCATCGTAAAGAGACAACTGATTTTGATCAAACATACGCACTTTTATTTTTTTAATATAGAACTTTATTTAAATGAATTTCACAAGCAAAATATTTTTAATTTGGTAGATTGGAACGCATCAACTGAACATGTCTACTCTCGGTTGAAATATTTTTAATTAATTTTCTGGTAAAGCCTTGCGAGTTGCACACAGTGCAATTTACTATATTCGTTAGTAGAGATCGATCAAAGATTTAAATAATATAATTATTTTGAATTCTAAAGCAAGAGGGGAGGGGAGGACTGGAGTAGGTTTTTTAATATTTTTTAAGCATTTTCTGAATGTTCCGTTTGGAAAGAAAACTATCTGCTACAAAAATATTTTTAAAATAATGGAACTAAGGTATTATTCCAGGTTAATATAAAGAGATATAGTTTCACACGTTCATTAATAAAAAAATTAAATAGATTTATTATAAAGCCTTCAGGTCAATTGAACAAAATAAAAGTTCACACAATAATCAATTATTATATTGAAAAATCAGTAATGATAAAACATATAGATTTATCTTAGGATGGCGATAAAGGTTATTTCATTTTTTGGTTTCTGACTTTTAGGAATAAATATGAATTTTATGGCTAAAGTAATGTGCCTATTTCATATCAATTAATTATAAAAGAGGTAATGAAAAAAAAAATATATTTGGTTAGAATTTATTATAAAGAATAATTTAACTGTCTCATTCTTTTATATATTCTTTAGAATACAACAGAAATATCCTTATTCTAAACAACAGTGCTGTATAAATATTAAAAAGCAATATGACCACCTGGCATGAAGGTCAGATGTGACGGGCATGTTAGGTGTGTCGTTACAAGGGCAGTGAAATCCCTGTCAAAAATATTCAGCACAGTGGATCAACTCACAGTGTTTCTATTTAACTTTTTATTTATAAAACGATAAATATTGAAGCTATTAATGTTTTACTATTTTTTTGAAAATATTTTGATCTCACTCCGATAACAGTTGTCTAGTACAGATAGGACTGATTAATGAGGACAAGACAAAACCAAAGAGATTATTGATGAATTAGATACCTGAAAAGAATTGAAATAGAGACCTTAAATTAATTTTATGATCGAGAATCTTCAATCAAAAAGAATCTTGAAGCTTTGTCAAAGAAACGATATTTGATGTATATATATATTTTTTTTTTTTTCACCTGAATCTGGAATCATTATTCAAACATCCACTTGTATTGAGATGGGAAACGGTATCTGAACTGGGAATCGGGAACATGGGAATGAAGTTGGAAACGATGACTTTACTAAAAGAGTGCCGTAGCAACGCTATTTCATTTTCCAGAATAATGGATAAAGAGAGAGCTAACGAAAGAAAGGAAAAAATCTGAATTTCATTTGGCAGAAGGAAGCTAACTAGCGGGATCCAGGAGGCTGTGAACAGTTTGCATTCTCATTGAGGAATCCTGTTACGGTAATGCCTTAATTCACATCTCAGCTTTCTCTTCTTGGTTTTTCTATAATTGTTTCGTATTACTGAATATCGTTTTTTTTTTTTTTTTTTTTTCGATATGTGTCTTCAAGCAATACCGAATAATTATTTACTTTAAAGAAATTGTCCAGTATGACGCATCTAGACAAAGTATTTGTCTTAGAACAATGAAACAAAAACCATTTTGTTAGTAACAAAAAATAAAGATTCATTAGTTTATTTACCTATTTTTCTTTTTTCTTAATGAAAATAACGGGACAAGTTGAACGTAAAATCCAGCAAAATTTCTCTTTTGTATTTTTTTTTTTTTTTTTTAACAGAAACAGATTCTAATGCAATCTGAAACATTTTTTGATTTGTAGATATATTTTGATAATATAACCCCAAATAATATTTATTGTATGATGAAAACTCATATGAAATGAAACTTTTACGAATTTTCAAAAAAAAAAATCATGTTTTTTGAAAAATCTTAGATTTTGTCTTTTAATAGCTCTGATGGGGTTAGACATGAAAATCTTAAACTTCCACAAAGCCGTAATTCTAGTGTATAGGTTTCAGGAGATTTTTTCTTTTTTAACATAAGAATTTCTATTTCTAATTCTATTCATAAGAATTTAGAAAATAATCTCGAAATAAAGTGTGTGCAGAAAACAAAAATGCCACCAAAAATAAATAGCTTGAATTAAAATTAAAAAATGATTTTTAAGTGTAAAGATATAAGGAAAACAACTTATTATGTTTCATTATTTTTATAAATGGTAATGCTTCCAATTTATTTTTATTTTTGGATCACTTTGAATGGAATAATCGATCTATCACTTATTCCGTGAGAATTAGCAGATGTGATGAAAGTATTAAATATAACTGTCTTATCAGACTATGAGTGAGGTCAACACCCAGCGGTACTTTAGGTATTTAGTATATGCATAATTTTATGTAGAAGTGGATATGAAAAACTCAGTCTTTTGTTAAGACTTTGGTGTTTCTGTTTTCAAGTTGGCCACAAGTCATCCTTCTGTAAAAAATTACTCCTAAATACGGAACAGTGTTAGTTTAAGGAAACATTGTCAATATACACTGGAGGCTGGTATATTTTCTAAACGTAAAAGAAATTTGCTGTTTGTCTTTGTTTAGTTAAATTTTTCATTCTTCAAAACAATCTTAGAATTTTCATAAGTAATATTAGAGAGGCATTGAAGATTGATTGATTTATGAATGTTAAGTCAGAATTGCAATATCGTCTGCATAGTTGCAATTGTCTGTGTTTAATGCTATTATTGTTACACAATATAGAGAATTTCTAATAAATGGAGTCTAAGTCTTATAAAAAATTCAATGTAAACACTTTAGAAATTTAGAAACTGGTTGGAATTGAGTAAGTCGACAGCTTATAAGCATATATTTTGATAAGCTACTAGAAAATGAGGTTTTTGAAAGTGCCATGGAAATTAACAAAGTTCTATTCCACATCCGACAAGAATAGAGTGATTTAATTATTAAATCATTGTATAATGAACAATTATTCGAACTACTCCGATGAAAATAATAATAATAATTATAAGAGGTGAAAGTATTTTCTAAAAAAAAAAACTGTACAAATCAATAACCGCAACAGCAATTTTGGCTAATTGGCTACCGTTACGGGACGCGTTGCGTTTCAAATAATAATAAAAAAAAAATAATCGCACGACTTATCCGTTCTGTAAGACAAATTATTTCGTTCCTAGGTCTGAGAATTATTTTAGAGAAATTTCATGCTGTTAAGGCGGTCATTAGACACGTTTAGATGTTATAGTTTTATTGCACGTTAATATTTTTTAAATCAATTTATTTACAATACAACAAAAATAATTTAGATTTTATTTAAGATATTAGTGGCCGACGAAAATAAGAAAATAAACACTGCTGAGCAGTAAATGGGATTGACTCAAAACAAGAACTTTCGTGCCTTTTTTTATATTTTATTTATTTATTTATTTTTTTTTTTGCTTTTCACTTACATTTCGAAAAATGTGTAGTTTCGAACAATATATACCTAAAGTTTAATAAATATGCTAGAAACTGTACCAGTCGATTTTGATTTTCGAACAAGGGGAGTCGTGTCTAGAACGCACTCCAGAGCAAGATTACAACAACTAGAGAGACGGCTCTTTTAGGAAATTCAATGTACATTCTACATGGTGTAAGGTTTTTTTGTAATTAAAATGTATGTATTTTTAATTGCATTTCAAATGAGGATTTAAGGAGTAGGTATCCGTAAAAACATATGTGCATGTGCCTGTACGTTAATACGAAGAGATTTTTCTATTAAGTTTTTTTTTTTTTTTTTCTATTTAAGTCAGTGATTTGTATTGTTTGTTAAACAATCAATGCTGTCTAGCTGCCCAAAAACTCTAATTTGTTTTTGTATAGTAACATCATCTTCAGAAAATGTGTGATTTTCGATACATAAAAAACTGGAGAAATTATAAATAATCTGAAATTTATGCCTCTGAATTTATTTTGTACTTAAAAATCAGATTTAGCATTACAAAAATATAAAAAAACCTTTGAAGAAAAAATCTTGAAAAACCAATATTATGTGGGTTATAATACATTTTATATAATAATAATATATGCTATATAACCACGTATGTTGATTAATGTCAATTAATTATAAATTTAATTAGGTTTAATTGGTTTAAGAATGATTCAATGTTCCTAAATAGTTTAGTCTCCTTTGATTTAATTATTTATTTGATTACTGTTTTAGGTGCCGTGTGCTACAACTCAGGCTAGAGGCACCATTACATAACATTTGTCATTAGACTTCTAGATTAGTCGATACAAGTTGTTTTGAGTACGGTAAACAGTTTTTTTTTTTTTTTTTTTCGGGTTTTAAAGCCTCTCAGTATCCTTGGAGATGCAACGAAGTCCTGTAATATTTATAATTATTTAGAAATATGAAGTTAATGTATATAATGAAGATTTTAAAGAAAATCACTTAAAAGTGATTTCTCTAACATTATTATTATTTTTACACGCGAATTGACCACTTAGAATCACGCTACAACTTAATTTTCTCTTATTCTTTTCCATTGCCTTTAGTTTCCTCTCTCTCCAGTACTCCTTCATGCGTTCACTGGCATTCCTCTTTGGATCTTCTGTCTACGTTAGTCCGCTTCTCTTAGGTCTTCCTTCAGTTTGAAATCCCTCCACACTACTCCCAAATGTACCTCTTTCCAACATTTGGGACTCTGTAATGTTCAACTGTTTCAGGTCTTTCCTAACCCCTTTAATCCACACTGAAGTCTTCTTCTTCGAGAGGTAGTTCAATATCCGTTTAGTTAATTTGTCTTCGTTCATTCTGTACAGAAACGTCAATCCCCTCTTCCGCATAGTCACATTTTTATAAAATTGTACTTAAAAAATTTTTTTATAAATAGACGCTTTCATTCATTCCTAAATTTATAATTAATAGCGTTAAAGGCTAACTGGAGATGTGTTTTCAAGTTTGCAATGTTGTTTTAATGACTTCATAGTATTTTTCTTTTAAATATTTTTTAATACACATTTAAAGAAAATAAGAAGAAGAAATCAGAATAGTTGAGAATAAAAATTAATAAAACCTGATCTCCATTTAATTTTATTTAGATATAAAATTAAACACAAATTTTTAATTAGTTTTATTTTTGTACAAGAGGAATTTTAAATGTCGAAAATAATAACTTCGGACGCCAAGGTTACAACATTATTTTAATTTGATTAAGACATTTCATAACAATGCTAATTTTAAATTAATTATTCCTATTATAATAGTATAATTTATAGTCTGAAACGCCAGAAAATAAATTAATTAATAGAGAAGGCACCGACGTAATGTTCCAGTTCCCACGCAGACTGCGAATTGTCTTAGCCTCCGCTCAGGTATCCCATTACGTAGGCAGGGTTAATGAGCGCAGGCGCCAATATCTCACTGCCTCTGTAATATCCACGGCCTTATAGATACCGCTACTTTGGAAAGTTCATTCTTGAGATATATTTATATATTATATATAAATAGTAAACAGGTCTTAATATAAAGATTTTTTAAGATTCATAACTGAAATATCACAACGATGTGATAGACATTTTCGTGCAAAAACTTTCATTTTTTGCGCCTGTGTGAGGAGGGAAAACGAAAAGTTGTGTAAGACGAACACATTCTTCTGTAACTTCCGGTTGGTCTAACATCGAAAGTTAGATGAAAAGGTCGCCCTGTCGCAGGAAAAGCAAAGGTTGAGGAAAAATGTTTCCCAGGGTTTTCTGTAATGTCATGCAGTCTACAAACGAAAATATTTTTCGTTGTCAATACAAACCATGTCAATACAAAGATGTTGAATCTGTTTTATCAGAACTGTTTGATAGCCGACAACGCAAAACAAACACTATAGAATAAAACTATAGCTAAATAAATCGTACCTAATCATTGACTAAGAACTAAATTAATTCTCGCCTAACGCGTTATCTCGTGTAAATTCTTGTGATGCAGAACCCCTGGCGATGGCAGAAGAAAAGACAGCGAAACAATAATGAAATCATTTAATCAGTTTACGAGGAAAAAATAATTTATTATAAAGCTACTATTATAAACATGAAAGAAAATAAATTTATCATAATTTAATTATTAATGCGATGGTTGCATTTGTTTTACAGTTCAAATTTTCTTCATATGTGAATCTTCGTGAGAAACATATAAAAGCAAATGGATCTAAATACGTTTTAGCTTCCTCGACAGCGTAAATATAGTAATTCAGTCTAAGAAGCATCTAGCCGAAGGAAATATTAGTAGGGTTTAGTAGGTTATCGGTTTTAAAGAATCGTTCCTAATTTTATTGTAAATAAAATAAAAAAAAGGAGAAAATAAAAATTTATCATCGCTTTTAAACTATAACAATTGAAGTGTCATAAAAAAATAAACAAATAAATGTAAAAGAATATTCTTTACGTTCAACATAAAGAATTGTATTATTTATGTAAATGTTTCGGCAAGTAAACAATAAATTCATTACACGCACAAAATTGACGTAATATGGCAAATGCCTGCAAGCTTAGTGTTATGGTATAACATTGTCCGTTTACTCTCTTTATTCTATATTTTTAACATGATCTCTTCAAGATAAATTAAGTTTCGATTTAACAAAAAATCTAAGAATTTCTCGTTAAATTCCAATTTTATAATGAAATTGGTCTGATTTCAGAATTAACATAAAACATCTTACTTGCTCAGATATTGAATAATTATTAAGGCAATTGCTATAATCAACTCTCTCTCTCTCTCTCTCTCTCTCTCTCTCTCTCTATATATATATATATATATATATATATATATATATATATATATAGAAAGTATCTGCAAGAAGATGAAGTATCCTAGAGATAATCCGATGACACAGATATCCACAGAGTGTACTCCTGACCTAGGTCATGGGTGAAGGGTCAACATATATCTTGATGACCCAGTCTTGTTAATATTTCAACACAGTTATCTAGGAGTAACTCCGTCCCGATTCAAGTAACCATTATTATCTTTTTTTATTAATCTACAAAGTAGAAAAAAAAAATAAACCGTAGTAAATTGAATGCTGCATTACTGTGTAACAAAGTTTTCTTAGGAGGTATGAAAAAATAAGAATCAAATATTTTAAGGAACACCACCCATTGTTAAGTCAAAACGTAGTAAAATAAAACGCTGATAAGCAATACATTATTTATGAAAATAAAAGCTAAGCACGAGAGACACAGCCATTGTAAGCAAGGGCTTAATGAAGTATGAAGTCTAAAACCGTAATTTATTGAGGGACCGAAACGTACAGGTTTTTTTTATTCATAAATTATTGATGAAAGATTTATTAAAACTTAATTTATTATTTGTTATTTATAAATTAGCTTATTTCATTATGTTACTTCTTTAAGAAAGTTGATCATAAGGATAAAATATAAACGAAGTCAGTAAATTATATATGGCCAAAGTAAACATAAATGAAAAACTAAAGGTAATATATAAATTACATAAAAATAATACTAACAAGAGTAAGTTTTAACTTATAACTCACAGATTTGAATGCCGATTTTTGTGTATGTAGTAGGGGTCTATAATAGTGCAAAACTAGAGTTATAGCCGCCAATGAGCATTGGGAGCCGAAAAAAAAATATTAAAATCACTTTATTTTTTTTCTCAGCTCTCAGTCGAGATATATAAATGATTATTTCACGTTAATGTATAGTTATGCATAGTATGCTATTTTAAATAAAAATACTTCCGTTATGCTCAAGACACTACCCGGCTTTAGGTATTTTTTTCATGAAAAACTGACCTCAAATCTCAATTTAACGCACCAAAAAGAACCTTATACCGTTAAATTTTACCAAAATCAAAAAAATATTGATTTTTAACCCCTTTCGAGGACGTTAAAATTTTGAAGTTAAGATTTCATCAACAACTTCTATCGGCCATACCAACTGATGTCTT
This sequence comes from Euschistus heros, assembly GCA_003667255.2. Classification (NCBI taxonomy): domain Eukaryota; kingdom Metazoa; phylum Arthropoda; class Insecta; order Hemiptera; family Pentatomidae; genus Euschistus; species Euschistus heros. Next base: position 1,760,559 of record RCWM02000199.1, on the reverse strand, counting down.
CAACCGATTTCAATAGTAATAGCATCACAAGAATCAGCGTACATTTTGCTTTTTGTCCATGTATATAACCTTGGGTTATGCGCTACTTCAGATTTTAGTGGGCAAAAACTGATGTGAATGAAAAATTCCGAGGTCAACTATAATTTGAGATATATCAAAATGGAGAAATCCTGCGACCACCGGATTTGAGTTAAAATATGCAGTTTTACGGCTTCTAGATTACCTTAAAATTTTAATCGGTGGTGAAATATGTGAGATAGCGCAAATTATTTACGTTTTTTCACAAATTGACAGCCTTAAAAAATCTAACTATATTTTTTGGTGTAAAAAAATTAATTTTTGATTCGACAAAATTTGTTTTATACGTGATTTTTTGAGATGAGAAATCTGAAAAGAATATCAGTTTTTATTTTTAAAATTTTCCTCACGTATATTTTTATTTCAAATAGCATAGCGAAATTTGAAAATAATTATCTATGAAATAGATAGAGATAAAAATCTACTATATATTTGTCAAATACCACTCACTCATTTAACACGAAATCTCAGAAACCACCGAACGGATTGGAATGAAATTCGACATGTAGCTTCCTCTAGGGCCGTAGGTGCTCGCTAAAAAAGGAATTTTTAAAAATCGGCCTGGATCGCGGCTGATTCGCGAAAAATGCGATTACAATTTTTATTGGGTGAATAATAAAACATTAATTGCCATATGGTTTTTGGAGATAAACTAAGTTAAAAAATAGGTTAGATCTTTAAGCCGCAAACTTTGACCACAAATTAAGTTCCTTTTAGTTGTAAACAAACAAAAATACGATCGATTGCGAAACCTTATAATATTGGTACTTTCTGTGAACTCATGGTGGCTGCAGAGGTGGACCCTTACAAGTTTGAGTTGTTTCGTGACGAGAAGCTATTAAAAGACTTATGTTAAAGAGAAGGTTAAAAGACTTATGTTCTCTGGTGATGACATGTAAGGCCAGTTCGATGAAGGGACAAAAAACTGATAAGAATCAGTGAGTTTTATCAAGTGTATGATTCTCTTCAGTATCGTCTCATGTTCTACCATGGAGAAGATGGGTACAGTATTAATATCCCTCAGCGTGACCCAAACACTAATACACCACTTAAGAAAACCGTGTCTGAAGCTGATTTTTACGCCTATATGTTATGAGGTGAAGAACCTTATTTACTTTAACTTCGTAATCTCCTCAACCAATTTATGCTTGATATGTAAGCAAAAATAGAAAACAGAAAGACTAAACTTTATTCGAAAAAATCAAAAAGTTGAGAAGTTGAGACTATATTCACTTAAAGTATGCCATAAGAAAAGCTGATGGTCTGGTATCAGAGCTGGGTAAGATGGTAGTGCTGCCTTGAAGCTTCACTGAAGGACTATCAAAATAATATAAAATTAACTTTTGCAAATTGTCAAATTTACTTATTGAAATTATTCTAAGAATGGAATTCTTTAGGTTTATTTAAGTAATAATTATTATCAACGGTAAGCTTAACTTTTACTAATTTAAGTTGTCCTTCATCCTAATGATATTAAACTGTAGCGGAGCAGGGTCCTTTCAGCTAGTACATTATAATAGCTGACTTATTTATCTTTTTTTTTCATTGTTAATCAATTAATACACAGTTTAGATTGAAAATTTCTGATTATTACACTAATGGCTATTACTTATAATTATAACTTTCATTATTTCTAATGACTGTTACTTTTTTTTCATTTAATTTTCATTTTTTTTTAAAAGTATTAATTACCCAATGGTAACGAGGAATGTAAGTAAAAACTTTATTTTGGTCTTAAAGTAAAGATTATTGAGTTTTTTAATTGGTTTTACCATAAACGACACAATAAGTTTTAAACAATAATCATTTTTCATTTTCCTATTTTTTTCCGATATATCACAACAATCTTGAATAAAATTAACTATACAAAAATCATGATTTATGTATTTTTATAATCATGATGAATGTATTTTTATAATTGTTTTTTTCATTATTGCGAAACAACTAAAATCATAGACAAGTTAAAAGTTTCATACTCCATAATATGCTGAAAGGTTTCAATTCAAAATAAATTACTAATCTTAGGATTGGGAAATAGAAATCGACAATGCTATTGCCACAGCCTTTGTGATCGGTGATCAATCATGTGAAGTAATAAATTCAAAAGGCTACCGCAACCTGTCCCCTCGGAGAAAGGAATTATTTTTCTTGTTTATTTTTATTAAGTCGTTCCGAAATTTGGTATTTAACTAATTCCAAAGATTAAAATAGGCCTGCTTTACAGAATGAAAGATCTGTTTGAAAACATTATAGGTTTTCTACACTAATCCAATATGAACATGAATATTAATACACTAACAAGTATTCCACCCAATTAATTTTTTCGACAAAAAGTTTCATACTTTTTTAGGTGTTTACCTCTTCATGTACTTAAGCAAGTACATATGAAACCTATCATATGTTGATATCAATTTATTTAAATTTACAACTGTACAAAATATATACATCAAGTAAATGTGTTGATAACGATTACAATAACATCAAAACTTGAAAAGAGTTACTCATCAGTAGCACTTCAATAACATTTTACACTAAACCTAAAACCGGCATGTTTGTCATGAAAGAAATTATTAGCTAGCTGCAACTTTCAAATAATAGTTCAAAGAGATCTCATCCCACTCTGTTTCAGCCTTCAGATCTTTTTTTTTTTTCATAAAAACTATCTCCTGATAGGTTTAAGTCCATCCAAGTCCAAGAGAGAATGTAGAATCATGTTGGACGTGTATAATTTGGGATTTGGATTTAATGTACATTTTTTAAATTTTATTTTTGTAAAATGAATTTATTGAAATTTACAACTGTACAAAATACATCAAGTAAATGTGTTGATAACTATTACAATCACATGTCAAAACTTGAAAAGAACAACTCATCAGTAGCACTTCAATAATATTTCTGCACTAGAAGGTTTCTAGGTAATTTTCTTTTCAGAGGCCACGGAAGATTATCAGGGGCGGTGTAGGAAGCAAGTTGATAAATTAGAGGATTTGAGTGGTTATGGAGCTAACTATAAGAGGACACATATCTGGTTTGGGCTAAATCAGCAACATATGAAACATTGAGATCTTTATAGATAAGTTTGTTTGTGACAAAGTAAGGAGCATTTTTTCGAAGATTTTGGATAGAGATTAATTGGATGTTTTAGCAGAGCCCCAAAGCCTAACTCCGTACGTCCAAACAGGTCTAATCACATACATGTAAATAATACTTCAGTAATTGGGAGCTTTGAACGTTTTTCATTACTAAAAAATTAATTAAATAAAATCAAGCAACATTTAAAAAAATAAAATAAAAACACCAAGTAATTTTGAATTTACGAAATTTTAATAAGGTTTAAATCCGCTCCTTGCGTTCATTACGTCTCATGTATAGGTCTGCGGTGATTTAGAGTATATTTTTGAGGGAGATGCCCCATCTAATGCAAAGCTGTAATAAATGATATTTAAAATTTGGTTTTTTTTATTTTTTATATTTAATACAGCTGCTTTAATTAACTAATGTTTATAATAATAAAGAGAACTGACCAGGATATATTTACCGTCGATAGTGAATGTGGCTAAGGATGCAGGAAAGATCAGGACGTGAGCATTCTTCTAATTATTAGGTCAATGTTACACTGCCTCGGGGCTGGCCTTCGTTGTTCCTTCTTTACTTGTGCCCACAAGGAGAATATCGGCATCGAATAAGATATTTCGTTTTCTTTTCTTTTCTTTTTTTTATTTATCAGAGCAACAACAGAGCTAGAGCGTGTAAAAATGCTACATTTTTAAATGTGAAAAGTTACAGCAAAAAAGCAAAGACTCTCAGCCAAAAGACATATACATGACAATATATAATTTTATTTTAAATGAATCGTTTTATTTGAATTCTACTTCCTACAATTACTATATTACCAAATCACCGAAGATACAATGTTTTCAACTAAGCAGTCAAAACTAAGCAGTCTCCCGATGGGTCTTAAGTCGGGACATAGCCCGTATCTAGCCCACAGAGCGGAGAACACCGCTTGGAGATCTCTAAAACGCTCCACGCAACGCGGTGATCACACACGTTGTATCCATATTCATGAGATACGCCATGATAGGACTAGTTCATAAGCCATGACCTGGCCAGAGCTTTCACTGCCACCAGAATGGAAATCAACTTTCTTCAAGACTTTCCAACAATGGCAGCGGTTCAAGACGACTTTAATGTTCCGCTTTTGTTACCGGATGGTTCCTCGGTGCCTACAGAAGTACCGGAGTAAGTTCCACTACTGGAGCAATAAACCCCACAGATTTCTAAACTAATCGCGGTTTTCGTTGAATGAAAAGAAAAGTGGATTTTCAAATTATTTGTTATAAAGAATAACATTAATTAATCTTCTGTTTATTGCTATGTCGCATTGATTATACAGGTAGGTTATTGTTCTACAAGTAATTGTTTATCAAGTTTATTACCCGCATGCTATGTTTTTGTTGTTGCCTGTTTAGTACAAGAAATGTTCTCAGCCATCAGGAGTCTCTATGATTGCAGACCATCTTAAAATGCCGCAGGCAATACAAGATTATTGTTTTAACCTAATAAGGATCTTTTGTGTAATAACAAAAGTTTTGAGAATTTACTATTTATATTTGGATTTAAATGTCGACTTTATTGTTGTGTAAATAGTACTTTAATGTTTTTATAATTGTATGAAATAAAAGCTAACGTCAAAGGTAGTAATGTCGGATTTTTTATGGCGCCCATCTTCATTGAAAAATAAGTTTATTCGACTATCACTTGAGAGTTTAGTATAGGCAATAACAACTATGCAACGGTACGTGGTTATATACCTTAACAATAGTAATAACAAAACATAAATAATCCCAAATATTTTTTTAACCTTATACACAAAGCGTAAATACTGATAGTTAACATATTTTTCAGATACATATCTTTTCCTTGTACAGCACAAATACAGCTGTTGGCGATCACAGATTCTAGGGTGATGAAAATTGATAAGGATTTTCAGGTGGATATGAAGAATATGGTAATTCCAAGATAGGTGATCAGAGATCTTTTAGGTCTCAGAATTTCCTTAGCAACCTTTGCCCAGATCACCAGGTCCTAGTTTGACAGAGATTCTCTTTCTTTTGCATAACTTGTTTGACTTGCAATGTTTCGATGCTCTTTCACCCTGACGAAATGACCGAACTAATTCAGCTGGCGAGGCTAAACGACTTCCTTAGTAGGGGTCCTTAGTTCCTCCTTCATCAATTCTTCTTTTCCCCGCAATTTTTCGAAAGACTTAATTTCTGGAGTCGTAGTCCTCCAGTTCCACTTTATACTGATATTTACTTCGATGTTCCACATTTGAAGACAAACAAGTACACTAGAATGATGGTGTGGAGTTCTAAACCTGCTCACTTTTAACTGATCATTTGAAGCTGAAAACTTTATATGAAGCACTGAGCTTCACAAAAAGCAGTTGGAGACCAATTAAAATATGGTCGATTATGAAAATAAAACGTCACACATCAACACACTCACAAATATGCATTGTATATCATTCTTTATTAGTTCAAAATGTAGTTTAGAACAATTTTAAACTATAGCTAATTACCACACTGCTTGCGTCATATATGTCATCTTTGATATTTGTATGTATAAAATTTGGCAAAGAAAATAAAACGGGTATATACAAACATTACACTGATTAAAATTAAATAAATAAACGGGCACTCTGAAGTCCCATAACCTAAATAATAAATCTACATTATACCGTAACAGTAAACAATAAAGGTTGACTCGAGGAACGGAATGTCCTTAGAAAAAGCTACCCTGAAGAAGACATGGAAGGCCGGTACCGCACAGCTCTTGGACCGTTACAGAACGTGATTCAGTTTTTTTACCTTTTCCTTCAGCCACTAAACTAAAGAGCTATTGTACTCCAGGCGAGCCTCTTCGTCGGTGTCTTTGTAATCCACTCATCCTTAAAGATCCAGGATATTAAAACTTATACATGCAATCTAGACAAAGTAACAAATATATATTTTTAGCAATGTGAAGAAGCAAACGTTTACAAAATAATATATGTATCTATTTTTAAATAGAATGAACTTGAATGTTCATATCAATTACGATCTTACCTATTTTCATAACGGAGTTGGGCAGTAATCATGATTAAATATTTTAAACTAATGTTTTGGAATCAATCACTTAATTTAATCATAATTAAATCATTTAATTGTTTTTTCAGTCAAATAATTCAATAATTGACACAAAAAATAAACTAGAAGATGTAATAATGATTTAATTAGGTGATTGATTCCAGGAAATTAGATGTTAAATTTATAATCATGATTAATATTTTTTATTAAAAAAAGACTGTAATGTGTTACATTTGTTAGAAGATAAAGGGATTTGATGTCTCTAAATACTATTTTAATAACTGTTAGCTCATTTTTATTACAAATTTGTTTCTTGATGTTCATACCAAATTCAAGCGAATGTTTAAACGTGACTGAATATCCCCTTGGTGTTATTTTGAATTCAATAATAAGATACAATTTATTCTTCCTGAAGATAATGAAGATATAATGTAAATTTTTTAGAGTAACGTTACGAAATAGACAGAAGTAGTATTTGTTTTTTGTTAAGTTAACTTTTGGTTATTTTAATATTTTAAATGTATACATGTTTTATTCCTTCTATCTATACATTTTAGTTTCTTTACTACAAATTTATTGACAGACGAAAAATTCCACCTAATTGATCATTTCGGCTAAAAGATTCATTCTTCTTTAGGATTTAACGTCCCCATGTATTTTAACCATGGCATGTAAAACGTTTTAGGATTATTAAAAACATTAATTAAATAAAATCGAGCTATTTTTTAAAACAAATTCAAGTTACGAAATTATAAATTAATATGATTTAATACAGTTTTGCAATAGATGGGGTATCTTCCTCGAGAATTTATTCAAAATCAAATTAAACTTGTAGACGTAATGAACACAAGGGACTGATAGAAACCTTCCTAATATAATTTCATAAATTTGAAATCGCTTAGTAATAGTTTTAATTAAATTATTATAATAACCTAAACACATATATAATAAATAACACATAAATTGAACTGCATTAATATATAACCAAAATTATGATTAAAAAAATGAAAAGAATCACACTGTCATTTTTTTCACACTGTTATGGTGTAATAATTTTTATTTTTTGTAGTGATGGAAGATTGGAAGAAGACAAGTTATATTTGATAGTTGTTTTAAATCGCTTAGACAGTTGGAATAGGAATAGGCCAAATCTATAATGAAATAACTAAGAGCATTTTATCTAGAAGTATAGAACTAAATGATCTAGGAAATGTTTCGAAGTGGCAAGAATATATATTAAAAAAAGAGAAAAAATAATGGAAAAAGGCGTCTCTTGTTATAATCGATTACTGTATAAAATAACTTAAACAACATCATACAACACAGAATACTTAAACGTAATTTTTATGCTACAATTTTTGAACATATACGAGCACAAAGGTTTATTTATATCTACCTCAGTTTCGTAACTTCACAATCAATTAATGTGGAAAGTGCCTCTACAAACATCATCGACTCAAATGACATTTAAATATTTAGTCAACGAGGTCCTTCTCCGACTTCATTACATATTCTTAACAGTAGGTGTCCCGCAAGGTTATATCGTGAGGCCATTACTGCTTTAAATATCGGTAGGAGTTTTAACCGTTCATGCTTTTAGCTTAAGTAAACTTGGGTATAAGGTGGCTCATTCTGAGTGCTGTTAGTACATACAGAGAGTAAATATCATTTCCTTGTTCAAATCGTTTTAAGACACTGTGCTACGCATTATAAATATATGCATAAAAAAAGAAAGGAAAAATTTGATTTAATGTAGCTTTTTCATTAAATATGCATAAACCTAAATTTTTATTTAAATATCAAATTATTAATTCACAATTTAAGTTAAAAAGAAAAATGTTGGAGAAGTAAAACATATGAGTTGATATTATTTTTAAAAATACTGATATCACTTGTAGAATGTTCTGATAAGATCAGATTGTAGATGTTAGCCACATTACATGTTATAGCAAAGTAATTTATGCACAAGAGCGGAACGACTCGTGCATCCAATGCATATTAAACAGGAGAAAATGGATTCAAAGAATAATCTATCACGTTACAGTTTATCCTGTGTACTTTGTCTAGGTAATTATAGAGGCTTATAATTGTTGTTCAATCTGGATAAACTAACAGTAAGATGGAAAATAAATTATGATGGAAAAGGTACAATGCTTTATTCCAGATATCGTACTAGAAAAATCATACAAGAAAAAAAATTCTTGTTAAAATAATCTTTCAATTTTTTTTTTTTTTTAATTCAGCTTTAAATTTGTCTAAACTTTAGAAATGTGTTTTGGTATAAAAAACGTTTTTAGTATTCTAGAAGCGAAAATGACAGTGCTTTTTTAATAAAGTTTAATAATAATATAATTGAGTAAAATGCAGGTAAAAAGTATAAAGTTGTATAAAATACGGATAAACATTGCATTTCTTATAATCATCTAAGGTAAACATCCTTATGAAATAAAAGTATAGATTTTTGTAAATTTTTGATAACGAAAATCCCTAATAACGTTTTAAACAATTCAGAATTAATATTGTGGAAAAACATTTCAGAAATACTTGATATTTATTATCAACTTAACAATGAAATTTCAAATTAGGCCGATTTATCATTGTGCACAGAAAAGGCCAACTGGAAAAATAACAAAAATGAGTAAGATCTATTTACGGTAAGCTTTATACCATCTGTGAAATAATTAACTCGCAGTTCCAATTCTTGATTTCGTCTAAAATATAAGACAAAAAAATAAAATAAAATTTATATTATAAGTATCAACAATATTAATTGTTATCTTTCAATTCTTCTCCTACCTAACCCTTACAATCCGAGATACTTTATAAAATCCACAAGCTCCTTTTTAACAAACAAACTTGCCCGTAAATATTAATGTTTCATATTATAGTGATTTAGCTGAAACCAGATACCTATCCTTTCATAGTAAACTCCAAAACTATTAGATCACAAACAAACCTATCCATAACCATCTTAAAGTCCCACATGTTACGAATTTTACCCAAACATCCCTCCATGACAAGCTACATTCCCATTTTTATCTAACAGTCTCCCAACATTTTTCGATTCCGAATAAACCTCCGAGGCGCCTGAAAAGACTTAGGACTTTCTAATATAGATTGGTGCTAGTTCAATAAAAGTTATTAGCATGACATTTCCACCGCACATTTTCCTTATTTTATATATTGTATACATTTATAAATATGAATAAAATATATATAAATTTTTTAAAAAAACTTTTATTCAATAATTAAATTCCTTACAGGTTCAGTTCGAAAGTAAAAAAGCTTCGTCCTGAAGTGTTAGTGACTATCGTTTGACTGACTATTTTTCCAGAGTTCACATTTATTATATCATGTATCAATAAAATTACCAATGTATTTTGGAAACAACACATAATAAATAAACTCTTCCTCAAATCGAATGCTGATAATAATTTTGTAAAATATTTCCATTATGACAATGAAAAAGTTTACAATCCATAATGGCAAGAATTATGTTATTACGTAAATATAGTAATATATATTATCGATTTTAAATTCCAGAACCATTTTACCTTGTTCCACTATGTTCATTGTAGTGTCAATGTTACTAACTATTATAATCTATAGCTGTAAGGAGTGTAGGACACAAGGAAGTAAGTTATAGTGGCGTGAACAACCTTTGTCGAGAGCTATTGTGCCAGTGGGTATATAATACGGTGTCATTGCGTGAGCCTACGCATGTCCGTTCTTAAGTGTAGGAAGAAAATTGAAGTAAAGAATACGCCTTTATACCGTACCGTAGTTTAGATTTTCTACCTTATGTATGGAAGCATTACAAAATCTCTTTGGAGGCACTATAGTATTTTACTTACAAGTTGTAAGCAACTTGGGAGAGTTGACTTTTATTTTGGTGCGGAACCGCGGATATAAATATTACGTACCTATAAACAAGCATATATTTTCTATCCAATTATCCATTTAAATAATCTGTTAATACTCGTCGAAGCTTGTTGACCAGCTGTGAAATTGAAATGTTTAAAATTATCTGTAGCGTTTTAAACTGTTCATTGGAGTGATCTCTATGATCTCTGGGGTAGTACCAGACAGAGATATTCTTCCAGACATCGCCTGCTCCATATTGGTACAGACAGCCTGAGAACTGGGTTCCCAATTAGAGGATAGAAACAACCGTCACGCAGTAGCTCGGTTCAGCGCGAACTTTCTCACAAATGGTGACGATTACAATTAGTGATCGTGGGCTGTTCACCTGTTCTGGTCCCTGAACAATAGGCCCATTGTTTTTTAGGCCTCTGAACACTCGTTCATGATCATTTACTTTCATAATTTCATCCCAACTTCATTAGTGTTTACCTTTGATTGAATTAACAATCTGTGTTTTTAACCCTTTTTCTAGCAAAAAAAGAAAAAAACTGATATATTTTGTACTTGTAACCTGGTATGGGAAACAGAGGTTCCCTTTTCAATTTCTTCGATTATAAGAGTTAATGGAAGTTTCTACTATGTTTTAGTTCTTTTCCTTAAAAACAACGAATAACTAACAGAACACTGTCGTTAACTTCCAATGCCAAAAATGTTCGACAGCCAAGAATTGAATTCATTGTTGACTTTTCTTCCACCCTTCAGAGCAGCCAACTCGATAAAAAGATTCTCCTAAAAAGAACAACACTATTGTACAAGGTCCCCATCCAGCACGTTACTTCATATATTTTGACCAAAGTTTTGAGATTTTTTTTTTTTTTTAATTTAGTAGATCATAGAACTTGGGAAATGAAGAGTGAGTATTAAATGTAAGACGAAAATACAAACAATAAACAGACATAAACAAACTATGTTGTAAACATAAAAAAATCATTTTTTTTTTTTTTTTAAATTATGTCGTAATTCCAAAACGGGACGTTATTCACTTACATTGAACTATGTAACTAGGATTGATTTATTTCTCGATTTCATAACAATCGAGATCCTAGCCGCAGCTGAGGTGAAGTGATGATCTAAACCTGTTGCACAACCCAATGAATCAGCCAGCACAGCTTGGGAAATGTGGCGCTTCCCGAAGTAAACACCGTTGAGAAGTACCGGATGAAGGCTATTTCTTTATTATTAAATACCACATAAAACCTTAAATATTAGAAATATGGAAAATAATGAAAATTAAAAATTACTTAATAACACTTATCAATTAATATAGCTTGATTTAAAAGGAAGGAACTTAGGAAGGAGATAGATGAAACCGTTCATCATTGGGATCAGATAAGAAAGATTGACTCATTGGGAAGAAATTTTTTTTAAATATATAGTTTTTTTTTTTTTTTAATTCATTACTCGTAACTTCTGATTCCGTGAAACCAACACTGACGACTGAAGTTCGTGATTCAAAATAGCTGATTCCACCACACACGCTGTAGATTTATTTAAGCTACCTTATTTTCTCCCGATCATCTCCTCTTATCACCCTCTCAATAAATAGAACTTTTTTGATCTCTTCATGAAGAAGCACTGATTATACATAAGTGGAGTAGATTCTGTTTCGACGTTAGATGTTTTAGCCATGTGAAGACGAAAAAAAGATTTGTAGAATCTTTTCAGATATTTGTCCTTGAATGTTTCTTGGAGTTAAAACTAATTTTCTTCCCCTGAAAGTGTCAAATTTGTATGTTATAGTTAAAATATATTATTAGTTTTTAAAAAACAACTAAAAACTTCGTACGTATGGAACCATATCTTCAGATAGATGAAATAGATTTATAATGGGGAAGAAGAGACGTAAGCATCATATTTTAATTGATTTCTTTCTTTTTCCGAATGGTCCAACAGAGGACTACGTGCCAATTTCAACTCTTTCTTCCTTGTTCTTTTCTTTTCTTCCAGTATGCCTTCATCCGTTCACCATGTTCCTCTTTCTCTCCTCAGACCATTTTGCACCAGTACTTTTCACTTTCCTGCCCTGGAATCCCTCCATTTTAAACACTTTTCGCCGAAAGACTTCTCTATTATTTATTTCCTGTATTTTTATATTGTTTTTTTCTAAAACAAATTGATTTCTTCAATTTACCAAAAGCTATTTTTCCACTATAATCATTTGAATTTTTTTTTTTGACCATTTAACGTTTTGATTAACACATCAAAATGTTATTCAGCAAATTCTTCTCTTTTTAGCTATAATAATCTTACTGATCCTATGATAGTTTTCTTAGTCTAGATATTTGAAAGTCTTCCTGAATTTGGGGACTTTAATGCACCAAGTGTGACCAGGCTAAGGAGTAGAAATGAAATTAGAGCATAATGTCTTAAAGAAAGTTGCGACGATTAATGAAAAGTTAATTTTCTTTCACATTAAATATCCATTACAGGATAAATAAATTACTAATAACAATAAGAGTAGGGAATGAACAGATAAAGAAAAATTCATAAATAAAAAATAATTTGTATAAAATTAATTAATGTAAAAATATTATAATGAAGTGAGAAGTATTCAATTTATGAGGATTGAGAGTAAAAAAAAATAAAAAAGTAAAGATTCATGTTAAATTTTTAAGAATATTTGTCATAGCTCAATCAAATATTAATTGGGATCTCCAAGTTTTGTTAATTGTTTTTATTAACATGCTTTAAATTGTTTTTGAGAATAATTATAGTTATAAACAGAAAAGATATTTTTTATTTTTTTTCAAACCATATGATTTATTTTTATGTATCAAATTGATTCAAATTGCTTGATGAAAAAAAATAATGTTTCAATTGCTAAATCATCTTTCACAATAATCTAATCAAATATTAATGATTTTATTTACATTTTTTCATTTATTAATTGAGATTTACAATGGTATAAAGAAATAAATTATGTAAATTTGAGGGATAATGACTAGTAAAGAAACCACGCATTGGTTGTTTTGAAAAATAAGCTTCCTCTAGGATGAAAATGACTTCAAGAAAAAATATTTTATACAACAAACAAGAAGATAACTATAATAATGAATACCCTGTCGAAACTAAATTGAATAATATTTAAATATAAATAAGGAATAAATAAGAAAGAAATAGTACAGATTGATTTCGTTTTAGAACCCTTTCCTTTTTTAAGTATGCATAGACCATTTTAAGCGATTAGTTCTATATTTAATACTATTATTTCGGAAATACATTAGTATTTACTTAAATACAAATTTACAGCTTTAAGTTTAAGGGAAATTAGAAAGTAGAATATTTTTTTAATTTAGTATCTATAAAACGTTTACAAAATATTAGTATTCAATCACATTTCAAATCGTTTACAAATGGTAGTTATATACAAAAAAACAGCCTTACTACATCGATAAGAAACGAAATTTAAAATCAGCTATGCGGAAAAAATGTTCGTGTGAAAAAAAATATATTCTTTTAAATGTGGAAAAACACAAAAGAAAATTTTTAAAAATCTATTTCTAACACTTAGGTTGTGTTTGATACGATTTATTTATTTATTTTTTAAATATGTAAATAAACCTATGATAAAAACTCAGCTCTAATTATCAAAAATATCCCAATTAAAAACACAAACGATGCACGTAGGTATTTAAATTATTTCTCATAAAAGTTAATTTTTATTGGATAAAGAAATCTGAACCTGCTTGATGAAAATTTACTAAATAACAAACATAAAATAATATGATTTATTTTATTTAAATACTTTTCCTTTAAAACAGGTAAAAACAGTATAAACTAAAATATGCTTTTATTTATTACTATGTATATTTATATATTTACATAAGCATACATACACAGTTAACTAGTTTCATATTACTTCTGCAGATCTCTTTTACTAATTAAACATAATGACAAACAATTCTCCAATTATCAACCGGATTATTATTAAATAATTAATTTACACTTATTTAAAAGATACTGGTCCTTATTTCACTCCTCCATTATATTCAATGAAAACTCACCTGCAGTTGGAATCCATCATGCAGTTTTTCGTCGAAATGAACTAGTCCAGTAGATCCGGATGCTGTGACAGGACACTACGGAACTGAGTGCGCAGTTGAGACTGGACGCGGTGAGCTAATGCTGCCTCCACTTCGGCCGAAGTCGGATTTCTTCGGCTGTCTTCGGCTAGTTCGGGAGACTTCAATTCCTGATTTTGTCAATGGAGACTACCTTGACCGTGGATTAAGTAAGAATGGAACAAGTTGAAGTTATTGATTTAATGTAACAATGACTAATACGATGTTCGTCAAAATTCAACGCATCACAATAAATCTGAATCATTCTGGTGAGGTTTAAGATAATTTAGAGCCTGAGATAAGTAATAATTAAATTTTTTTTTTTTATTATTATATTTTTTTTTATTTTTTTTTTTTTTTTTATTTTTTTTTTTTTTTACTGATACCTAGGCTTGACAGTCAATGTCGGCTCAAGTAATTTTTTTTTTTTTTTTTTTTTTTTTTTTTTAACATTTATTTAAGGAAAGTATTACAATTTGCCGCAATGTGGGCAATAAGTAATATAGATGGCTTAATGGATCCATTCACACAATATGTACAGTATGAAACAAAAAACAAAGAAAGTGAACAATAAATAAAAGTGAATAATAAATATATATAAATAAGTAAAGTCTCGTAATATGTAATACAAAAAAAAAAAAAAAAAAATAAACAAAGTACCTCAAACTATACAATACATAAAGTGAAAAAATAAAAAAAAATAAATAAAATAATAATAATAATAATAAAAAATAAATTAAACCTTAAAAATACATTCATTCTTTATTTACAATATATACACATCTGAGGGATCCCCCTACCTGACTTGTACCTCCACTTATGGAGGAACAAGCCAGGCCCCAAGAGATTCCTGCGCTTCTTTCTCAGCTGCGTCACTAGTATAAGATAACACCAATGGAGGCTGAGTGAGAGCGCTAACCACAGTCACTCAAAGCATGAGTGAAGAAGCTGGCCATTGCCAGGACTCCATGTCGCAATTTATAATAGATCACGAGGACACTGCCTTTTTAACCTGCGAGGAGGATTATAGGGGTGAGTGGCGCTGGATAGGGATTGTGCTAGTGGATTAGGATGATGTGAAAGTTTTTGATGAAATTTTGAAAATTTGACATGTATGGATTCTAGGACAAAAGGTATATTAAGATCGTTATGTAAGGTTTTATTGGAGAAATAGTAGGGGGCATTGGTTATGGTTCTCAGGAATTTGGATTGGAAAGATTGGATACGTTTGATGTTCGAGTATTTTGCTGTTCCCCAAATTTCTAGTCCGTAGGTCCAGATAGGCTTTAGGATTGTCTTGTAAATTGAAAGCTTGTTGTCTATTGTAAGTTTTGAAGTTTTGCATAGTATGGGGTATTGGCTGAATCTTCTGTTAAGTTGTTGTCATTTAAGTCTAGTATGTGGGTTCCAAGTGAGTCTTTTGTCTAAGATGAAACCAAGATATCGCACTGTATCAGATCTGGGTAATGGGATCTTATTGAATAGGATAGTTGGGCAGTAACTCCGACGTAGAGTAAAAGTCACGTGGGTGCATTCAAGTATATTAATGGAATTTATTGAAAATAAAAATTATCGTTACTTAACTAAATATTTACTTTTTTTTATGTAAAATACATTTAATACTGAAGGCATAGTTCAGTCATCTACCGCCATTAGCCATCCGCAGCCTATGCTTGATCCGAAGCTGATACCGCATTCTTGAAACGGTTATCGAAGAATATTTGAACCGCAACTTTAGCTTCCGCAAAATTATCAATTTTTTTCCATTGAAAAAAAAATGTACCATGGATTGAAATAAATAGAAATTCCATGGAGCGAGGTCTGAACTATTTGGTGATGGTGAAAGAAGTTCTGTACCACCAAGATTTTTAAACTTTTCCTTGGTCTGGTGGAAAGTATGCGGCCGAATATTGTCCGATCAGTGGTTGGCCAAAGATGGATGGACGCTTTGACAGTTACGAGTATGTTCTAACAACAATTGAGGTCAAGGTTCATTGTGCGTCCATCAAGAACAAATTCATGATTGCTCTTTCATAGTTCTAAAAAAAATCCCTTATTTTATTGCAAGAAATTAAATCCACAAGAAAACATTTTGAACCAAAACTGCGTGGCTCACTCCTCAAAGAAACCATCTCCTTCGGTTTTGTAGGTTTTACGAAGCCATTTGGCGGCAGAAAAAGTTTTTTTTTTTTTCAATAATGTCTCTAAAGAATTTCTGAAGACCAATTTCCATAAATCTTTTTCAATTAAAATATTTGTACTATAGCTTTATTGGTACAGACCGTTGTTAATAAAAAACAAGCTTGGATTAGTTTTAGGAAGAAATAATAAATTGTTGGTGAACAATATATAAGGTGTTTATAGCTCTTAAAATTAATGTATTTGGCGATTTTTCTTGTTTTATTTTAACACCCTATTGAGGTGGTAATCGCCTCCTGTAGGCTGACGGATCTCACCTACCATAGAAAGGTGATTGGTCCTCGGTGGGTATCACCTCCAGCTAGGCGGTCACCATTCCAAAATTGTTACTAAGCTATATTTAGCTTCAATGTTTATAAATATTGCACTAGATTAATTATCAATACATTTTTTATAATAAAATACATTATTATTATTTTAATCGCATATATTACTATTGTTATTATGACAGTCGTGTCCAGAAGTACTGTCATCCGTGCATCTGCTAATTTTTTCAATGGTATTCCTCCATCTTTGAAGGATTGTACTGCCGTTTGAGGTACAAGGCCATCACATGAGATAACTGCAGGTAGAATGTTAGTCACATCTTTTGAATGTTATACATAGCCTTCAACTCACCAGCTAGCTCTTGGTACCTGCACATTTACGTTGCTATGGTTTTGGGTATGTTATCATCCACAGGTATTGCAACCTCAAATATCTTTGCTTCATTTTTTTCTAAATACATTAGTAAGATATCAGGTTTATTGTGGAGAACTATATGGTTCGTAATTATATGTTCGTCCCAATATAATTTATACCTCCCTGTTGTCATTATTCTGATGGGCCGATATTTATCATAAGCATTCCAAACATCTTTCCAAGCTCTTGATGTAGGATTCCTGCTACATGATCATGACTGCGGAGGTACTCTATACCAGCAAGACCAGTACATCCTGATGCTAGATGTACTCCGAACTTAGTTTACATAGGCGGAATTTTTCTGATATATTTTCTCCGCATATTCATCTCCTGTAAACGTTGATAGGAATCGATTGATCCTACATCGCCATTACGAACCCTTCTGTCTCAGGGAACAGTTTTCCATTTGTAAGTCATTTGGTAGACGATTCCACATTTATGATTTCTTCTTTAAGTAAAATTATTATTATTCTTATTATTCCTTAGTTAATTCTCTATTAATTACTTTCTTTAATTTTTAATTGTATGAAAAACACATTCGTTTGTTTGTTAGCACACACAAATTATACCAGCATAAACGTTATCGTACATTTCGAAATACCTAACTCATCAAAGGATATTCTAGTCAGGTGCATTATAATTCCAAACAGTTGTCAGAAAACATATCTACTATGTTATGATAAAATAAGAAGTAAGTGAGTTCGTTGACTAGAGCTCCAATCGTTCAATGATCAAACAAAATTGATATTTTAAAATGAGTTTTAGTGAAATGGTGAATGATATACAAAGTATTTAATGTCATATTTTTGAAAACAGTTATATCATATGCGTAAAATTATCACCCAAAAATAACTAAAATATATTGTCAATTATTTATTAAAACTTACGAAAATAATTTTAACATAGATGAAATGAATCATTATATAAAGTAAAAATTATTGTAGATCTTTATTTTATTTTTTGTTTTATTTCCAATATTTCAATTTTAAACGGTATCTAATAAAGTACTCAAAGAAACTTAAATCTTTTTTTTTTTTTTTTTTTTTTTTTTTTTAGTGGAGTTTATTTTATTCTTGTTATACTCGATCCCATACTTTCGGCTTCATGGCATTGTATACTCTAAGCATGATCCTGAGATTTTTCGGCATCGCGCAATAAATGCAATACCAGTACTTCTTTATTTCTAAAACAGTCAAAAAATTTTCGACTTGGCCAAAATCGAGAATAATTTGAGTGAACTAGATTATTTGTTGTGTTAAGCTGCTGGGTATTGAATCATTTTGTTTCGATCGCAGGTAGAATAGTTATCGCAGTCGACTTGCTGTAAGGAACGGTCAAAGCAGATTCTCACTTCTAGCAAAACTGACGACCCTTTCGACTGAAACAGATTCATATCATAAATACAAGAAAAAAATATTAATAAATTAATTAGCATATCTATAAATATGTACCCATTATAGGCACTCAACTTGAGTACCAGGGACAAACCTATGGAGAGAACATGATGGGGGTGTCAACCCTTTCCCCATTATTCTAAAATACGAAATACTCGAGATTTGAGAACCTACTTTAAAGTTCAAAAATTGTGCTACCAATATTTCGAAATTAATAAATTAGGATTTGATCAATACGATGTCCAGTTTGCGGATACCTAAAAAAAAGTTGAAAGTAGATAAAATTTTAAATTATGTATATACATGGTCAGGAATGTAAATCCCTAGTTAATGACCTCCAGGATTTTTATGTCCCATGGAGAGATAGGGAGAAAGGAGAGAATCCCTAAATTTTAACTCATTCCAAACTTCATTATTTTATCGAGTTTAAGCAGAAATGTATTTATAACGTCAAATTTCTTCTATTTTTAGAGGTTTGACTTATTTTCATAATCAATAGTTACAGTTATATAGATTTTTTTTTTAATACCAACTATTTAGGCTCTGGTGATCGTTATTAATAAAAATACGCAATCGGATGTTTTGAATTGGTGAAGATAAGTTAAGAAATAGAAAAGTGAAGAAAATCCGCCACCTCAACAAGACTTTCAAAGGCTTGATCAACTGCTGGAGCTTTTGATGAATCTCACTAAGCAATTCCGGATAACTTTCAGTAACGTTAAAGTAATAAATTTTGGAGGACACACATTAGGCCCTTACCGTTAAGGACATAATGATTTGATCTGTTTAAGAAACCTACAGAAATCATACAGCATTGGCTTCACTCAGTCCATTAATTCACAAAGTATAATTTACTGATAGATAACTGATAAGAGTCGGGGTCACCTGTGGTGTAGTGGTTAGCATAGCAACCTACTAAAACCAAGATCGCGGGTTTATAGCCCAGCAGATGACCTTAGGATTTTTTAAAGGGAGTAAAAAATCCTTAGCTATGCCGTCCTTCGGAAGGGACGTAAAATGGGGGCCCCGAGCCTGTGAGATGTCAGGCAAATCCCAATTATACCTAGATAGGCAAAATTTAGAACTCCCACCGTAGCATCGTTCGATTAGCCATAGCATCATAAAGTGATGTTAAACGAAATAAATAAAACTGATTAGTCATTCTTTAAACGTCATAGATAACCTATCTATTATTGGAAAAATGTCTGACAAAACTTACACAATTTAGGGATTGTGAACGTAATAATAATTATTTGATTTGGAAGATACGGTTCGAAGAGTCATTCGGGAAGGTAGGAAAAAAATAAATAGGACTATAGTTAAAGGTAAATATATTTTAAACTCGGAAATATACTGTGAGGAGAGTACGTGATATTGTATGGCTTATTTCATCCCTTGGGCTTGGCGTGATGAAGTTTGGGATAAACAGTGAATGTGGGAGAATGGTGGCGTCTTAATTTGATAAAGCTTTTTGATACACCTCGTCGGAATTATGTACATATTTATATACATACAAATTTATATATACATGCATATATCAGTGGCACTTGTGAATAGTTAAGTGCTTTTCGTGTGTTAAATGTTTGTGAATTTTGGATTATGGCTATCACCAGAAAACTAATTTTTTTTCTCCTTATTTGTGTCTGATGGACTTTGTTATGAGTCTATTACAGAGATGAATACTAATTTGCAAATCATTGAGGAAAAAATTGCTTGTCTTATAAAATACGATTTTTGCACTTAACATACATTTTATTTCTAATGGAAGATTGGTAAGAGAACAATTATAGGATTAGATAAATAAAACCAAAACGTAGATAATTTTTTCTTTAAAAATATTTGAGTTAAGTTAACAGTAATCAGAAGATAGTCTTTTTGCTGCAATGATTATTTTTATGAGTCCTTTGAAGCGTAGATGAAAAATATTATGAAGATTGCCTCAAGGTAAAGGAAAGGAGTAACCTAGAGAACTATCTTGCCAAAAGAACTAGGAATGGGCCGAATATTACATTATAGCAAATATAATATAATTTAAATGATATATAAATAAATAAAATATATATTTTTTATAATATAATTTTATAAATTATATAATATACCCAAATTAAGGGGTAATAAGGGAAGTGGTGATAAGTGAAAGAGATACAATGTTCATCCGAGAATTGATTATCTATAATAAGTCTTTAACTATCTATCATTTTTAATTGGTATTTTAATTTCGTTTAAGCTAAGTTGTACTGAAGGAGAAAACTCACGTCATTGTAACAAATAATTTGTGGTGTCTTATTGATAACCCTCCTAATGGCTTCTGATATATCGTTGTAGGAGTACTCCCTCCCAGGAGAGATCCCAGAAGTATTCAAGATCTGTCCCATTTCGAACTGCCTTACCCAATCAAGAGCTTGTTTGAAGTATTGATACTGCGTCGTAAGTGTAGGATTCGCGCACGTACCGTGCTTCGACCACTCGTGCTCCCAGAAGTACGTTTTCCTGCTGTTGACCTGTATCGGTGTCCACCATTCCTCCAGATCTCTCTCGAGAGCTCCCACTTCTTGGAGGTTAAACCTTCGCGAAGAATCGCAATCGTTTGGACCGCGAGTTCCACGCAGTGTTGGCCTAAAATTTATGTTTATCAAAAAAAAAAAGTATATGCCGCTAGGTTTAAATGCACAATAGTTTCTAAATAATTCTTTTAAGTCAATATTTTCTTATCTGAAACCGTAGAAAATAGCTAAGATACTATTATAATAAATAAGAACAGATTATTATTAAGAATTTCAGCCAATTTGTATCAAGTAGTGATGTGTAGCTACCAAATTATTTCGATTCTCGGTCCTAATAACTAGGATTAAAAATAAATTTCTATCACAAAATATAGTCCGTATGGGAGCTAAAAAATCAAACCGCATTTTTTTTTTAAAAAGAAATACCTAGTTTTACAAAAAATAAATTAGTAAACAGCAAATAGCATTTATTATCTATAACGTATAATATGTAAATTTATTATAATTTGAAAAAAAAAATATGAAAAAAGAATCCATTATACAAATTCTTATTCAAGAGGATAAATATTCCAAGGGTTCTTGATTTCATTTATAACTTACGGTATTGCCCATAGTTTAATAAACACTGGAAGTACTGATATTGCTTCAATGGTTTATTAGGAATAGAAAACCAGTATTATTATTCTGCGATAACAAAATATTCTAAGATTACCAATAGATGATTAGATGGTGCTGTTGTCAGGCTTCATTGATTGAGTTCAACTTCCGCAGTTTAAAAACGCGATTCCTATTTCCTAGTTTTCCTATAGCAAATAAGTATCTTCAACCAATTTATGTTTGACTTTCTGAAGCTATCATTTAGTAATGATGAGGACTGTTTTAAATCTATTTTAAGCAGTGTTGATCTAGTACATGTATAATTTCTCTGTTACATAAGATGCAAAAATATCGTTGTACAAGAACGATCTATAATAATGTCATAATTATCAAAACACTACCAACACAAGAATCGGTGGAATCGACAATCGACACATCCCTATTGTAAAGCATTACTGCTGTCGCTGCTTAGCTGAATTCACATCTACGTGCAACTTCTGATCAGTTCATCATTAAATCACAGTCAAGTAACGGGCGCTCAATTCACTCACGTAACCGGATCGCAGAAAAGTCTTCTTCCTTTTCTCCATCGTAATGATTCAAGCCGATCTCGAAATAATTAGCTCTTGAATCCTATGTAAGTATTTTAAATTAAATGTTAAAAAATCGAGGCCATTGTCTTGGAAGTCCCATAAATTTGCTATTCTGAGGATGGTAAAATGATCTCTCATAATTTGAAAAGGTCGTAGGAGTCCTAGTCTGTTACATAAAATTCCTCCTCTATAGTCCATTCAATAAAGGGTCATAGAGTGCGTTTTCTGTTAATCCAAGGTTTTTCTTCGGAAAAATGTTTAGGGTAGTTAGGAAGTTAACATATTAAAAGTTCTGGCGTTTTCGGGCCTGGGGACAGAAAGGTGAGTGGTGGCAAATGGGCCCAATTTTTTTCAAATATAGGAATCTTTAAGGAGGAGGTTTTTTGCTCATATATTTACTAAATTAAATTTTCTACTAATTGTGTTTTATACACTTTTTTTCATATTCCGTACATTTTTCAAGAAATACGCTTGGCAAATCTGGAAAACCGATTTTCACCTTACGTTCTCTTTCAATATCTTCTAAACTATTCAACCTATGACAAAGCCTTATAATAAATGGTGTAGATTCCGCGAAAATGTTGTTTCTTCCTCCGAACTTCGCAGGTGGGTCGGATAACCTGAAGATTAGACTAGCGGGAGGTGGATTAGTAAGGTTTTAATGTATTATAAAGTGTGCCATTATCAAATCGTTTAAAAAAATAAACATATTTCCTCACCATACTCCATGAATTGTCCAATGATTCGAAGGGAACTTTGCACAAGTGTTCCCTGATCTCTGCTGAACCCACTTGTCGCATACTGACTTGGGCCAGTTCTGGACGAAGATCAATACGTTCCAGTCATTAGGTGGTGTTGATGGACCGAAGAAAAAACTGCAACAACCATTAAGATTATATTTTGGATCTCTGCAAATATAATTAATTTTGATAATTCAGGCATAGTTCAGATCTGAAAACCATAAGGTTGCATCAATGGTGAGTCAAGGTAGTACATCCCACTTAAAAGCCTGCAGACTAACGACATATATCACTTTCTTTGTAAACAGTTCAAAATATACTTTTAAGGGTTTTATCCCTACCTGTAATAATGCGATTGCATGAAGGATACAATGCCTGAACAATAACAGCGCGCTATTTAACAGTTCATTTATAGAATAACGATCATAAACTCTTGTCTGGAATCTTTCAAATATAATTTAAATAATATTTGTTGTATCTTTTTTCTTTTTCTTTTTAAGTTGTATTTATTCTATCTAAAATTACTATTTTAAATTCTAAATGCATCATGAATGATGCACAATAGACCAAGAAACTAAAAATTTATTCCCATGCTTATGTTCATTTATTTCCGTGGCTCAAGGAAAGTTCTGCCACCATTCCCAGCCACACAAAGTCTAATGAAATTCTAATTGTAAATGTATTATAAAGTTATAAAATAACGTAAAATATATATACCTACGCACTGGAGTAGTACAATGAAGCAGCAGTAGAAAGCTTGTGATGAACTTATTTGGCGTCATGATCTCCAGCTTCTAGGATATCGGCTTATAACTGATAATTAAAACATATATATATATATATATATATATATATATATATATATATATATATATATATATATATATATATATATTAGATTATAATAGATTTAAAAAAATACGTTAATTATTAATTACTAAGAAGGATATTAATTTTCAAAGGTTTTTTAGTATAAAAAATGTATTCAGATGTAAAACTGTCATTTTTAAAATTAAACATCCAAATTCTTAATTCGGTTAATACTAAGTTATAAGTAAATAAATTAAAATGTATTTACGTCCTTTTTATATTATTAAATATAAAATAAATTCAGAAAAAAATTAATACCAATATTAAATGTAGAACCACTAAAGATCATTACCAATGAAGTCAATATTTCTTTTTTACTATTGGGTCGTTTCATAAGAAATATCCGTTTCTATTATTTTAAAAATTCAAAGTAGGATTTCTGGACTATATTTATTGTATATATAAAAAAAATGTATTGCACCTACAATTAGACACTTGTAAATATATGAAATTCAGTTAGCTAAAATACAGCTATATGTTTTTTAAGACCCTGGTTGATCCATAAAAAACATTAATATTTGCACCTTGCTCCTTAGTCAAGTTTGAGATTCAAAAAGAAAATATAATCTTTCAGAAGAAGGCATCATTTTTGCCGTTGTATCTTTAAGAAGCTATGGGTACGTATCCCTCCTTTCCTCTTAGGATGCACATCTGCCCAAGTGAACTTTCGGATTGGTTGGGCAATTGTATACGACTTCGGTCTCCGGGCCAGTAATCATCCTAGGCTTCTGGGAAATAGGCCAACAATGATACTGCGGATGTGGGAGATGTCCGATTTAGCCAGTCAAAAATGCGGTGGTCTTTTTTGGAACGGTTGAACAGTAGTAAACCAAGTTACTGATGGTTACCTAACAAGCTGGAAGCTGGATAGAGATTAGTCTTTTTTACAAACAATTGCGTTCGCAGGTCTGCGAGATTTGGGTGTGGACACAGCTGCGCTCGCAAGCGTCCGTAATATATTTATTAAGGGTGGGCTATTTTAGTCGGTGGCCAGAAGGTAACGTATGGTAACCTTGCATTGATGGTTACCTATCATTCAGTAACTGGCACTGGTATGGGTGGAAGAACAAGTCATTTATTGATCTATTTTGCCAAACGTTGACAGCTACCCATGCCATGGTTCATTTCGCCACAAAAAATAAAAATTTATTACACAAAATCATTGAAGCCAAAAATTATTGAAACCAAAACGGTCTAAACTGGGCACTCTGAGCACAAAGCCATCAATATGGGGATCGATAGCCAAGAGAGTTGTGACGAGTGACGCGACAAACCTAAACAACAAATCTACAATCTACAATCTACAGAAGATCGTGGGTTCGAATCACACTTGCTTGGTTTAAAATCGACTCTTGACAAACCCACGGAATGAATCTTTCCCTTACTACGCTGGTTAGAATAGGTTAGTAACCTGCATGATAATCCTTCCTTTCTGCCCTAGTCGAAATACATAAGGACGATATACCCCAACACTAAAATCCAAACTATTTTGTTCTAAATCTTAATAAACCTTGAATTTTATCCTTGATTGTTTTTTATTGTAATCATGACTGTTAAACAAAGCTGACAACTTGTTTCTAGATTTTCATGGTAGATTGGGGCATCACTTTAGCATTCTCTTTGTTGTTTAACGTATTCCAAGATCTGAAATATCAAAAAAAATAATTCACAAAATTCTATTTAAAAAATCATCTATTATTATGTAAGGTGGAGTACCTGCTTATAGATTTTTTCGTTTACGTTTTTTGATGGAGAGTCATCTTTCTTATGACATCTCATGCAATTCAGATTGGGATTGTCAAGAGGAATTCGATCATAGCAGATTATTTAAAATGCTAAAACAGAACTTCATGAGAGTATTTTTACGGCATTAAATATAAAAATTAATGAATTAGAAATTAAAAAGTAATAATTAAAATAATTATGATCAGATTATGAGAGATTATGATCAGGAGTGATAATTATAAGGGAAACTTATAATTAAAAGAGATCAGAAATAGTGGTAATAAAACGTTAAATCACTGTATATTTTTTGTGAACTAGACGATCTAAATACATCTCTCCACCTGAGAAAAGTTTGAAAATTTGACTACCCAGAAAAATAAAAAAAATAAATAATCATTTATTTTTTCATATTGATTATTTTTACTTCAATTCCTAATTGATAAACTGTCTCAATTATTAATTATAATAATACAATAGAGCATAGAACAATATAAACAAATCAGAACAACTATCTCAATAACATTAAAACTATTGAAACTGACTATTACTTTTACTATTACTGCCGGCATTAACTTTAACATATTTAACAAACCACGAAAATTCAATCTGTACTGCTTCCATTGTATTAGATTGAATACAATATAAAATATATATATAATATATATATATATATATATACATATAAAAAAACGTATAGCAAACTGTGAATTATTTTTTTAAAACATTATGAAACAAAATTCTAATAACTAAATAATCGAACATAAGAACGGAACAATTAATGACAATCTACAGTGAATGAGTTTTCTTTGGGTCCGCATTCATGCAGGAATACTTGCCAATGATATCTGCAGATGCTGCTGCTTAAGAGGCAAGGAACTATGTTATCCTGATCCAGTTTACCAATAATTGACCATTGGTAAATCAAAAACCGGTGCAAGGAGGTACCAGGTAAATAGACTGAAAAAGATCTATCCAGATGCTCAACAGTGGTCACTAGTAGGTGGCAGAAGAAGGGAACATAAAGTGATGACTAGGCCGCAGATTAAATACACTAGACCCCCAATCAATATCTACTCCAATGTACCTATCATACCCATCATTATCATACCCCCCCCGGGGTCACCTGTGGTGTAGTGGTTAGCATAGCAACCTACTAAACCCAAGATCGCGGGTTCGCAGCCCGGCAGATGACCTCAGGATTTTTTAAAGGGAGTAAAAAATCCTTAGCTATGCCGTCCTTCGGAAGGGACGTAAAATGGGGGTCCCGAGCCTGTGCGATGTCAGGTACTCGTTAAAGATCCCTATCCTAATTATACCTGGATAGGCAAAATTTAGGACTCCCACCGTAGCATCGTCCGATTAGCCATAGCAGCATAAAGTGACGTTAAACGAAATAAACAAACAAACAATTATCATACCCAATGTTCTCAAGATGCTTCAACCCTCTTTCCGTTGAGTACATCTTCAGCATCTATCTAACACACTTTTCAAGGAAAAAAAAACACTTTTCAAACAAGAACTGAAAATAGTCCTCTTAAATAATGAGAGCAGTGCTATGAAATATCTTAACATTTTATAACACTTAATTCGCAGATCTTTGACCTAATTTAATTTGTAATAAAATATCTAATAAGAGCATTTCTCGAAATGTATCGATTGCCAATATCGAGTTTTGGTATTTGCAGATCAGGTGCAATAAATAACTACCATTTTAAGAATGAGTTAAATACTTTTACCTAACCTGTTTAACAAATGCATTGGACTCCCTTTCATCAATTTTACTTCTTTTCGAAAACTTGAATCATCTCTCAATGTATAAAGAAATTTAACCTTTTAGTTTCAATGTACCAGTTCTGGGTTTCTCCTATGAATGTTTTTGAGTTTTGTGTTGAGCAAACATATTTGATGAGAGAAGTCAGGAAATGTAGATGTTGATGTTACTCCCCTTCCATTTTGGGTTAATTTCGCGATTAGTGTAAATAATGTACCATGTGTTTTTAAATATAATTATCGGTACTGATAAAAGACCCAATTTATTTTCGAGATATTATTACCAATCGTTTCTGTTTCATGATCCTAACCGTATTCAAACAATTTAATGTTCCGAGATTTTTCAAACATTTTTCTCGAAATTACTCATAACACAATGTACATCCTATGGATACAAAAGATCCAATGGATTACAGTTTTAAAATGATAGTTGGTTCATCTAATTATTTAATGTTAAAAAGACACATATAAAAGAAGAAAGTATCATCAAATTCTATCACAGATCATTGATTTGAAATCACCCAATAATCCTCATGCAACAGCTGTTAAACCTGTATATAATATTTAAAACAGTGAAAGTATTTGAACAAAATTTGCATTTCTGTTTGTTTCATTTAATAATGAACGACTATCTCAAGATGATATGTTTATTTTTATTCTAGGACAGATTTTGTTCCAACTGATTATATACTAATGACATAGTATATCTTGCTTCTGTATACGTTATACTATCATTAAAATATAATAATATGTTACTATCATATGGTGGCATTAATTTTAGACAAATATCTTAAGACTTGCATCATCCGTCGCGGCTTCGCCCGTTCTCAGAAGTAAAGAACATAGATAATATTAACTAATAATGAAAGATTTTTTTTTATTGATGAAAATCGTATATTGAAGAATACAATTGAGCATTATTTCTTCAATGATATTTTCACGCTTAATTAAAAGCATAATTAGATAATGAACTGCACTATCAGTGCTTACAACAAAAGGCCCATGAATCAAATTTTTACACACAATATCATAAAGTAAAACATCGACATTTTGATTTGGTAATAAATTTTATTAGGCAGAAATAATTTTATTAATTTCAACTGGTTGGATTTTAATTGTTGACCATGAAATTATATGACAGTGTGGCAAACTTCGCTTTTAACATTCAATGACATTTTTAAACCTTCCTAGAACTATGAATATGATATAGTTAAAATTTAGTACGGATTGTGTAGTTTTACCGTTGTGAACTATGTTGCGGAATAGTATTAAATACATATCTGTTTTCAAACTTCACTGGGATCCACATGTCGCACCATAGATTTAAATCTTTTTTACAAAATTAATTAAATATAAGTAAATTTTATTGTCGATTTCTAGCTCTATATAACCCCTTATCTTTGTAACCTCTCTTAAATGGCGCTTGCCACTACTCACTGCGCACCACATATTTATGGCTTTTTTAACAACAATTTAATTGAAATATGTAAATTTTGTTATTGTTAAACCTTTCTTGAACTTTGAAGATGTTGTAGCTAAAATCTGGTAGAGATTGGTTCAGTAGTATTCGTGGTTAGTGATCACAAAAGAAAAATGGCTTGTCCTTTTATATATCATAGATATCGGAAAGAAGAGGAAAAAGACAATTACCTTGGAAACGAGTCAACTATCAACCTTCAAAGCAGGAGTTTTAATATCTGCGTTTTGTGAAATGTCAAGAGGATGCAACATACAGGAGATGAGAATACTTGAAAGAGATAGGGACTAGTGGGCTAGATGGACCAGAACTGCAACTTTACGCTTAACGACACATAGGAGTTAAAGAAGAAGTAAAATTGGCAAAGTTGTACTTCTTAAAAAAGGCTTTAAAATATCTATTTGGGCTCAGATAGCATTTTTAGAGTAATTAATAGCAATTTGGAAAACGATCAAAAATGTCCTTCTAAACATTTCCCGACAGCCATGGATATGCCAAGACACACATACCAATAACACAAACCTTCGGCTACATAAAATGCACAAGGAAATTTTTGATAAATCAGTATATCAGGGAAAATAAAATAAAAATAATGAAATTATATTTGATGAAAGATGCAATCACTATATGAAAAAATAATAATAATAAAAAAAAAATAAAGATAGAAAAGTCAGTAAACAAAGGAATTTTCTCACAAGGAGACGTTTTGACTTGTAACTCACAGATTTAAATGCCGATTTTTTTGTAGGTAGTAGGAACCTATAATAGTGCAAAGCTGGAGGTATAGCTGCCAATGAAAAAAAAAAAAATAATAAAAAAAAACACGTTTTATTTTTTTTCTCAGCTCTCAGTCAAGATAGAGAAATAATTTTTTCACGTAAAACTGTAGCTTTGTATATTATTTAAAATAACAATATTTGAAATAATACTTTCGTTATGCTCAGAACACGACCCGGCTTCAGGGTGCTCAATAACTCAAAATAAATTACGAAATTCCAATGAAATCCGCTGTAAATCAGTGGGAGATTTCGTTCATGGAAAACTGACCTCAAATCTCGTTTCAACGCACTAATAAGACCTTATATGTAAACTTTTATCAAAATAAAAAATAATACAGGGTTAATTTCGAAAGGGTTATTAAAACTATAATTTAACGTGAAATAATCATTTCTGTATCTCGACAGACAGCTAAGAAAAAATTAATAAAACGTGATTTTCAGTATTATATTTTTTTTTTTCTCAGCTCCCAATGCTCAATGGCGGCTATAACTAGCTTTGCACTATTGTAGGTCCCTACTACCTACACAAAAGTCGGCATTCAAATTTCACTAGTCAAATGTTGCTGATTTGGCCCAAACAAGATACCTAACCTTCCGTAGTAGGTTTTTGACAGATTTTACTGTCATCCAGTGGCTTTGAATTAAACGCTCAGAACTTCAGCTGTCTTTCCCCCTTACTGTTTGTGAATCGATTTTAAATTATCAATTTTAATATCGATAGTAATATACACTAAAATAAAGTACATTTGGACCCATTAAGACATGCGGAGTTGAGGTTTGGGGCTCCACTAAACCTTCCAATTCTTCTTTTATCCAATCATTACAATTCAAAATCCCCATTTCCAGTTACAAGTCAAAACGTACCCTTGTTACCATACCATACAATAAAATTTACGTTTGTGTGTGTGTGTTATATTTATTTATTTACTGAGTGTGGAAAGGGCTAAGGCCTGTGCAATAGACAATCAAAATTCAAAACAGTTGTAAGTGGTAAACAAATGGATGGGGGATCATCCTCCAATGAAGCTCACTTTGGCTTGGATAATTATTATTAAGGATTAATGTATTATGGAACTATGTAATTAATCACGAGGAATATTCTTGATATAGATTCATTGCCAAACTTGGTCGAAACTACTTTAGATTAATCTTCCGGAACATCGTGTTCTCCACGCAGCTCATTATAACATCTTAAAAAATATCTTTATTAACAAATATAATATTTAAATCCACAATGGCTTCAACGGCACGACATGTAACTTGTGTCCCAGCTCCCATCGTGAAAGTAGCCCCGGGTGATAGGAGTGCTTAGTAGTGAAAGGTAGTGCCGTGGCACGAACTCATTACGGTTCCTCGTAATGTCGGTTTGTGACTAAAATCAACTGAATTCTTAACAAAGAATAACACCTTCATTCACAGTCGTAAAGTCGGTTCTTCATTCAGCTTTCATCTGATTATCACATGTTGCTTAAGTTGGAATAACATCATTCATAACAAGAACTATGAACATAAATAAGATTTGAGTTAATGATTGAAAAAGGTTTTTATTTATTAAGTTATCTCTCAGGTTAAACATACGCTACTTACTTCAATTCAACGGCTCTTGTTCCCCATGTTACACTGAAGATCCTCTCTGAAACTATTGTGCTTGAATACATACACCTACAAACTGAAACCCTTTTTAACTTTTGAATAATAGATTTACGGATCAGCCAAATAAAACACATATAAAAAACTTCATGTTAATCACAAACACTTCAAATTGCACGATTCTCATGGTACATAAGAAATAGATCTCTGCATATAAGACTTGCATTATCCTCACAAAATACAGAATACTACACTAACAACTTTATGATCATCCCAACAAATTCGTAAAAAACTTGACCACAATAAACACTATCGACAGTACATACCGAAAGCTAAGTAACTAATAAGCTAAAATAAAGTCAGGATGAGGTACTAATGGGTACTGGTCTCCCTCATATTTTGTATGCTATCTTTATTTATTATATATTCAGCACATTCGCTGATTGTCTTCAGCTTGAAGACAGGTGTGAACAATTAAACAAAAAATTTATTGTATGCATATAAATTTTCAAATGAAATTATTACTTTATAAGAAACTGGTCGTGTAGAAGTCGATAAGTCAGAATTGTGCACCTTTCTATTAGACATTTTTGATAGTTTTACTATATTCTGTTATTGCTCTGAAACTAACATTTGGGCCAAAATATGGCTTTATTAAGAAGCACAACTTAATCAATTGTCCACAGCGCAGATAATAAAAATACTGCTTTGAAGATTAATGGTTATGGCTCAGAGACATATTAAAAATTAAAAATAAAACAAATATAATAATGATAATGTATACGTAGAATAACTAAATATTGTGAGAAGAAAATAAAACACTTAACAAATGAAATAAGAAAAATTCCTTTTAGTACAATGCTTAGTGTTCTGCAAAATATACTATAAGACTACCCAAATGTTATATCCAAAGTAAGAAATATTTAGATCAAACTAGAAAATAAATTATAAAAATACTTATTCATAGGACTATAGAGCATGATACAATTGAAATGAACAAGTAGATAGCAAGTGTCCGTCACCCTTGGTTGAGCTGAAGAGGAATAACCGTTGGAAAGATCAGAAAGACGGGATCTAGGTTGCATTGAATTGATTGCAGATGTGAACTGAAGCATATTGTAAATATAAGAAGGATTAAAGGTATTGATAATTGGGTTAAGGAATGTTCCAAGGAAATATTGCCTGCGGAATGTGGGATAAAGCCAACTTATAGTTATAGAATAGTGGTTAGAAACACGGGTGCGCCTCGGGATATCGAAAACAAAACTGGCAAAGGAGACTGTATACATTATATAATATTAATGAATTAATTTTTAATTTTATATATATATATATATATAATAATAATTTATTTATTTCTAATTGTATTGATTATTCCATAATTTCATAAGTACCTCTACAGAAATTGAAGTGTGGCCATGAGCTGTATTGATTTTTATCAAGCGATTGCAGAAAAATTACAGTTCATTATCTTGATTATTTAAGCAATATCTCCTGCCCGGAAAAACCAAGCAGTTACCTGACCAAGAAATCACTTGTTTTTTTATTAAACTGGTGTTGAGTAATTACTTTAAATGCTATAGTATGAACAATTACTTCATTCTATTCACTTCACCCATTAAGTGGAACTGGAGTAAAACGTGAGATAGTTTGGTAGATCAGACTCATGATGTCTCGGGGTGTTCTCAAAGAAAATATAAGAATTGTTTTTAAAGTGAACAATTGGTAAAATAAAATAATCGGAGTAATGAAATCTGTCTCATGTTTTTATGATGACATCGTGTTCACGAAAAAGACTTGTTATCTCTTTTTTCTTTTTTTCTCAAAATAATATGTCATTGTTGAGTGTTTAGATTATGATTATTATAAGTTTTTGTTGTTGAATTAGTAGTGAACATAATCCAACATATATTTATTTAACCATACATGGTTGTTTGAAACAAATCTGTCTTAATTTTCCAAATAGGCTCTTGCAAATAATACAATCCTACTCCACCTTTCTCTATTCCTTGCCTTCTCCCTCCATCCTAGCAATATTAAGTCCTCCACATCCTGCAGTCATCGTCTGCGTGGCCAGCCAGCCCTTCTTGACCCACTATTCGTTCCAGCAGTCTGCTAGGTATCCTGTCATTTGGCATCCTTATTATGTGAAACAGCCACTCTATTCTAAAATTATTAAAAATTTTAATAAATCAAAAATATACTTCTGGGGGCTCTGCCAAAATACCGAATGGCGTCATCGTTATGGCACAGCGGGATTTTCTAAAAATCTTTCTTTTAGAATTTATGAAAAATTCTGTCCGTGCCGTGCGCCCCAATGTGCGCTAGGATTTAATAAAAAAAATCAAAAATGTTTAATTTCATTTCATTCATTGGTAAGCCATTGAAATTGTGAGAAACAATACGACGCGCGCGCTTCATTTCTCTATCGGCTCTGCGTCATATTAACCGAAGAAATTAAAAGCTAAGCTGCATGCAAATAACACTATAAGGTAAGAAAAAAAATGAGTTACCCTATCACTTCAATCTGTTAAATAATATCAAGTGGTCAAAGCACAATCACTTCCTTGAAAGAAAATGATAACGGTACAACTGCACTGAATGTTTTCACAAATCTGAGCGAAGGATAAATGTTTTTGTCCATGAATCTTGTTGTTGGTCGCTAAGTGGCAGTACCTTTCTGGTCGCTCTAAATATCACAGTTACTCTAAGACAGCCCTGCGTCCTATTACTCTTCTCTTTCCTAGTGCTCTTGTGATTTGACTGTGATACACTATCGATTCCAAAAATATTTTACATTATATAAAATTAAGAGATAAAACGTGTAGAAATATAGAAATATTTACATGCAGAGTTACTGCAATGAGGAATATGAGTACCATATTTTAATAAAAATGGTTGGGGCTATCAATAGTTAGGGTTAGTGGTAACAATGATTTGATCTACTAAGTAGTAATAAAATGTTTGTAAAAAAAAAGTCTTCATTTTATGGATGTTAGTACTTGTGATGGAGCATGGACACGGATCTTGATAAAGCGAC
Source organism: Euschistus heros (assembly GCA_003667255.2). Classification (NCBI taxonomy): domain Eukaryota; kingdom Metazoa; phylum Arthropoda; class Insecta; order Hemiptera; family Pentatomidae; genus Euschistus; species Euschistus heros. The sequence continues at coordinate 1,726,406 of RCWM02000199.1, read as the reverse complement.
TAAATGCTAATAAGAAACAAGATGGTGAGATATGGTAAGTTATTATGTACCTCTAACGTTTACATCAGCAATGGATTAGAATCTTTGAAAAAAATCTTCCATGGAGAAGGATTTCCAGAAAGATCTGATCTTCTTTGTTCTTCATAGGATATCCTGTTGGGCAAGATGAACCAAGGGCATGGCATCCCAAAGGATCTGTTGCGATTCTGCCAATAATAGACTGTTTAGGACTCTGTTTGAAAATGATGTATAGAAAAATATTGTATTGAACTATGAGGTCAGACATACACAATATAGAATTAGGGGTGTACTTATCGTATCTATGTAATATTAAGAAAAACAATTTCAATAAAATGAGTGATAGTGTAATAAACATGTATATAATGGGGTAAGTGTAATAATTCCATTAATACAAGCACGCCTACCAGGTATGCAAGTTTAAAATGTCGTTTTAATTCCAATAGAATGCGCTCTTAGCCTATTGAAGGATTTGCTTATCTCTAAACGCTATTTTGTTTGTTAGTCATTTGTTTACAAAAGTCAGTTGTTTTTAAGTCGTTTACGTGGACGTATCATACCTTTCTTTGGTGTTAAAAATGTCTAATTTTAAGCCAAATAAAGAGCATTTTGCGGCATGTCATGATTTTCTTATTTAATCAAAAGAAAAAGGCATCTGAATGTCATCGAATTCTTGTTGAGACTTATGGCGATGTTGCTCCAACCGTCAGGACATGTGAACGTTGGTTTCTAAGTTTCAAACGTGGTGATTTTGATGTTACAGATCAAAAACGATAAAATCGACCAAAAAAGTTTGAGGACTTCGAATTGCAATCTTTATTAGACGAAGACAATACCCAAACCCAACAAATGATGGCAGAACAGTTGAATGTCACTAGGCAAGCCATTTCCGATCGCCTGAGAGCTATGGGAAAGATTCAAAAGGTTGGAAAATGGGTTCCACATGAATTGGACGAACGACAGATGGAAAAACGAAAAACTGTGTGCGAAATGCTGCTTTTACGCCACGAAAGAAAGGGATTTTTGCATCGAGTTGTAACTGGCGATGAAAAATGGATTTATTTTCAGAATCCCAAACGAAAAAAAAATCATGGGTAACGCCAGGACAACCATCCACATCGAGTGCAAGACCGGATCGTTTTGGGAAGAAGACAATGCTGTGTGTGTGGTGGGGGATCAGAAGGGAGTAGTCTACTACGAGCTTCTCAAACCCGGCGAAACAGTCAATACCGAGCGCTACCGACAACAAATGATTAATTTGAGTCACGCATTGATCGAAAAACGCCCAGAATAGGCTCACAGGCACGCCAAAGTCATTCTTCAGCATGATAACGCTCCTGCACATTCAGCCAGATTGACTAAGGAAACGATTTCTTCGCTTGGTTGGGAATTCCTTTCCACCCGCCGTATTCACCTGACCTGGCGCCTTCTGATTATCACCTCTTCTCATCGATGGGACACTCATTGGCGGAGCAACACTTCAACAATTTCGAAAACGTACGAAAATGGCTCGATGAATGGATTTCAAATAAAGATGAAGCATTCTTTTGGAATGGTATCCATAAAAAATAAAAATAAATAAAAGTTTTATTCAAATGATTAAACAGCACAACAATTGTACATATTAAATATTGTTACATGTTTTGGTAATTAAACAATTTACACTACATTGACAGCTGCGCTTAGCTAAAATGGGTATAATTTGGAATGCATTTATTTTAACAGTAGGAAAAATACTAAAAAACCTACAAAATAAGAAGAAAAAAAAAAAGATTGATAAAAGCAAATACCTACATAATAAAATTTACTAAACTATAATGCATAATTTATTAACTTTTTGTACATTAAGTTAATCAACATTTTGGATAATTAACTTATATATTATTTGTGTTCCAATAATTTCATTTCAAGCCGAGACAATAACTTTTGGATGTCTTGTTAGCAAAATATTGTTATAGTAGTATGTGGTTTGTACGTTTGTGTATGTATCTTCTTAAGGATTGCTTGTTATAATTGCCTATTGTTTGAATTATAGGATTTCCTGAATTGTTTGTAGAGTTGAAAAAGTTTCTGGTCTGTGAGTGAATAAATTGTTTAATAGTCTGAAAATCTAATTCGAGTAGCATGTCGGTTATTTTTGTGTATCTAGGGTAGTCATTTATTATTCTCATGCATCGGTTTTGCACCCTTTCAATTTTTTTATAGTTTGAATCACAGGTGTAGCTCCATACGGGAGAGGCGTACGTTAGTAATGGTCTTATGACTGATTTATACAGAATTATTTTGTTTTTGATCGACAGTGGGGATTTTCTTCTGAAATACGGAGCCATAGTACTTAAGAGTTTTTTGGCTTTGTCGCATTTGTTATTTATATGTGGTGTGAATGTTAATCGTTTATCTAGTTCCAAACCAAGGTAGGTAACAGTTTGAGTCCAAGGGATTTTAATATTTTTTACATATCAATCTAAAAAATATTAAAATCCCTTGGACTCAAACTGTTACCTACCTTGGTTTGGTATCCATATATTGCCCGAGAGATGGACAAAATGTGTAGAAAGCGAGGGTCAGTACTTTGAATAAAATATATTATACTTTTTTTTTAAATTACTGTGTATATATTTTAAGAAATAAACGACATTTTAAACTTGCATACCTGGTATGCACACAATAGCAAATTTCCTATTAGTTATTTCTCATATTTTTGGCCTAATTAAATATTTCGGCGCCTGTGGTTGTTGAAGTTTTAGTCAAATGGACAGTTTTTAATAGTCTCTACATTCAACTCCTAGAAAAAAATATTCATATTTCAACTAAACTCGCATCTAAAAATTAGTTTGACAAAATAAATATGATATTAAATTATAATACTAAATTAAAAATTGTATACAGTTTTGAGGAGATTTGATGTTGCTTATTTATTTTTTACATTTCTATTTTTCATATGAAAGATGTGCTAACATATTCTTCTTATTAACACACATTTACTACTGTATTACAAAAATACATCTAGTAAATATGAGGTATACAATGCAAAATAATGACACGATAAACACTTGCAGAGGAATTAGCCATATTTAGTATTCTACTAACATAGCTACAATAGAATAAGATCCCAAAGCCATCTTCTTTGTAGACGCCTTGGAGGATTGCCAGGAATGGAATGGGAAGCAAGTTGGGCAACATGTGGATTTGGATGAGTATTAAGTTTATTATCAAAGGAAAGGTATCTGGCTCGTGAAAATTAGCGACATGTGGGATATTTTAGGGTCATCGTGGATCAGTTCATTTGCGACAAAGTAAGGAGCATTAAGGATTTATCGAAGGACTTTGGTGTGGAGTAATTTTATGCGGGAAGAATTCGATGGTTTGGTGGATATAACTCTATACCATTGGTCCAAATACGTCTGATAATCGTAATATAACTAAGTTTTTTGTAGTGAATTGGGAGATTTGAACGTTTGTCAAGTAATTGTTGGAGTAGTCGAAATCGGCTTCTTGTCTTTTCATTCTGGTATTAGGGTTCCAGGTAAGTCTCTTGTTCACATAAAATCCAAGGTATTCATATGGAAAAGATTCTAAAAATTAGTATATTTAAAAGAAAAAACTTTGTATTTGTAATTGTAACTTTGTAAATGAATAAATTGAGAATAAAGCTTATACATAAATATTTTACCTGTATTCATTTTTTTCACAAATGATTATTAAAAGATAAAACTCAAATGCTGTTTCAAATTTAGAACATAAAACCTATTATAGAGCAATACAAATCAGTAAAACAATTATTAAATTCAAAACATTATATGGCATTATTGTCATCAGTATCTTTAACTATTTTTCATAAAGGAAATTACCTGATGGATCATTTAGACTGCGCCTCATTTAGTTTGCGTTCAGCACCTATAAGAGGACGGAAATTGATAGATAGAGATCATATAAATTCATTATAATGTTTCCGATCACGTTAGAGAAGTGACCTCCATCATGACAGCCGTGTTAGCTCGCTACTGGTACACTGCTGCCAACCATACCTTCCCGCGATGTGCCGCTGTGAGGTCACCTTGCAACACGACGCAAGTTGGCAAACGCGAATTCGGTAGTGTGAAGGGTCCTTGGATGGCAAATTGCATGTTTTGACAGGAACGAACGAGTTCTATTGTAGTCCTACCAGTGTTTCCAAAAAGGTTATACACGGCCTCCTGGATTCGGCAGGAGTAGAAAAAAAATGGGTTGAGAAACCTGTAGAAACTGCACTGCCGCGTGTATCACTGTGAGGTTATTTGTTGCAGCAGTTCGACCGTTTACGGATTATAAAAAAGAATAGGCACAATTCTTTGAACATTCTCAATTTTCTCTTTCAAAAATATTTTACGGCAAATTATTTTGCGGTTTATACCGTTGGGGAAACTGTAAGGTTTGTAGAACTAATAATTTTTATTTCCGTTAGGTGCTTGGCATTGGTGTTACTGATCCATGATACACAAAGTTTATTGGACACTAACTAGGACAGGAAAGACAAGTTATCTTATAAGTTACCAGCCTTTTCTTGCTTAAGTGAGGTCAAAATCGTGTGTTTCACTTGTAACCCCACCATTTATATATTTCGTGGGTTCGCCAAATATTAAATTGTAATACAATTATTTCCTCAATAGTATAAATTTTGAAATCACCAGCATTGAAGTCTGATTTATTTTGTTTTCAATTTTTTTTTTTATTTCAGATCCTCATATTATTCTGTTGCACTCACAACAATATAAGACTGTCGAAATAACACGCAATATTTTTATTTAAGATTTTAGATTAAAATTATTTTAAAAAATATAAAAGCAAAAGTGTTCAAATTAATTGTTTAATTAATACGGAAACTGATACTCTGATACCTAAATAAGACACGACATATCCTTTCCTATGGCTGAACATTTCAATGAGGGAATGAAGATAGAATTAATTTTAGAACATATCGTCGTATAGCAACCACAGGTCATAAATCTTTTCCCAACTTTACAGGAGAAACATAAAACTGCTTTATTCCTATTAATATTATTATGCAAATAAAGCAAAAAAGTAGGTTTGTTTTTTTAATTTACACAGAAAAAATGAGAAACTTACGAGTTGCTCCATTTCCCCAGAGCATCACATGAAATACAGTTTACTGTATACACAGAAGTGGACAAATGATTCCTATATTAGTATGTGGGAAAAAAAACTGGCTGTAGTAGTGACGCAGTCTTTTTTTTTTTTAATCTGGCAGTGCAAATGGATTCAAAGCAATATTTTCAGTGAAGGATAAGGTTTAACTAAACGACCAAAAAGTGACTTACGTACGTATATCATGTAGTTAACTAAACTTCCATATTTTATCTCATTATTCCGAGAACATAAACTTACGAGTTGCTCCATTTCCCCAGAGCATCACATGAAATACAGTTTACTGTATACACAGAAGTGGACAAATGATTCCTATATTAGTATGTGGGAAAAAAAACTGGCTGTAGTAGTGACGCAGTCTTTTTTTTTTTTTAATCTGGCAGTGCAAATGGATTCAAAGCAATATTTTCAGTGAAGGATAAGGTTTAACTAAACGACCAAAAAGTGACTTACGTACGTATATCATGTAGTTAACTAAACTTCCATATTTTATCTCATTATTCCGAGAACATAATTTAATAAGATTCTATATATGTAATCAATAACCTTTTTTTGGTAGATACTGACTTCAATAAAATAAAATTCAGAAAATAAATTTAAACTGGATATATTAAATCAAATCACTAAAAAAACGTAGTTTTATTACTAAACAAAAAAAATGCCTGGTTAAAAGAGTTGCATAAGAGTTTATTAACATATAGCTTACGTTATTTGGGTATTATCCAACATTATTATTAATAATAAATGACGTAAATACATGTATTTCATGCTTTTTGACTGCCATCTCTAGAAAGTTCCTTAATGGTTGCTTGCTTCCATTGCATCGCGCGCCCGCTACTAATGCAGCGACCCTTGTCACACACTGTTATGTGCACCGTTGCGAATATCTGCATGGAGATCCTCGATAGCCATCAGTACTAGGAATCCCATGATGTCATAGGAGCGTTTAAATCCCGTTAATGGCTGACCGTGAAGGAGACACCACACAGCTAACAGCAAGATCAGCTTCCTTTATGGATCCGTCGTTGAGGAAGTGGGCCAATCCATTGCTCTGTATTCCGATCGAGAAAGCGTTAAATGGACGAAGCGTTGTGTGATATTCCATGCAAAAGTTTACAAGGCCTCTGTGAGCAATCCTTCTATTATTAGAACGTCTTAACTGCTACAGTCAGTTAACTTAGTACTTTTGAAACCTTTGAGAAAGGTTATCAGTAATGTAATTACAATATCGGATGAGTATCTGTAAAAAGTATTCATAACCAGGCACATGCAGATGGTTGTCAATACATGATATATCAAACATATAGATATTTTACTTTGACAGTCCTATATATATATATATTTCTTTTTTAAATATTTGTCGTATCCATGGGTACGTTACGATATATCGTTTTCTTTTTATTATAAAAAAAACGACGTAAAATTGTATATATTTAATAAAGTAACAAATCCTTATCAAATTGGTTTAATAAGGGAAAGTTTTTATGTTAGGGGTAGGGAACAGTTGACAAGACTGGTACAGGTTGCATCTGACTAAGTATATGAAATGTATAATCTACTGCCTACTAGTTAATTCATAATTTTAAATTTTAAACATTTTAAATAATTTTGTTCCTATTTAAGTTGGGAAATAAACTAATCATTTTCTTGGCAAGAATTTTCTTTTTTATTTAAGAAAAACATTTTTTTTACCAGTAAAATCCTTTCAAAAGAGAGCAAATAAGACATTGATATAAAAACATTTGATCAACTTTTTTTTTTTTTTTTTTTAATTAAAAATTAGTGTCTCCAATATTTCCAAAAGCAAATGAATACCTTCTCAATCGCTCAGAGTATCTCAGTGATAGTGGAATATTGGTAAGGAGGCTACATATAAGTCCGAATATGCCTGAAATTTGTAAAAAACACAAAGGGATACTATGCCAAGAAAAGGGTTAACTAAAACGATTAAATATAAACAAGAATATCATTTAAGCACGATGACAATTATATAATAGTTTATATAATTATAAGCTCAGTACCATAAAGCTTATAATTACCACCCCTTCACCCAGGAGGCTCAGGTTCGATTACCGGTACCGGAACCAAAAAAAAAAAAAAAACCCGTATGAAAAAAAAAAAAAAAAAAAAAAAAAAAAAAAAAAAACCATAAAGCTGTATTCTAAAACCTCACAAATAATCCTTTATATTAATACCTTTTTTCTTGTATTTTTTTTTATTTATTTATTATTTTTTTTAGTGTAACTTGTTATTTAGCAAAGGTGTTAAAAATTCATAGAATTGATAATCAAGTGTTTAAGTCTGAGTATTGATTTTTTGTAGGTTTATTTTTAAAATGTTTACACTTTGCCATCATAGGTGCTAAATAATAGTTACCTGAGTATCATCCAATGTTGGTCAAAACAAAGATAAAAGTGACATGCTAAAAAAAAAAATTGAAGAATAGGGGAGAAAAAGAAAACAATTTGAATTTGACAAGTGGTTTTAGCTTGCCAGAAAGGAAAAAAAAAATTCTATGAGTCCAGGAGAGATCCTACCAGCCCTTCTAGACCTCATCAATCATTTGATAGTCAAGCCAAATTAAGATTTTAAAGACTTCATAGAATATTATAAATTCATATTTCTAATATGAATAGAAGATTGATAGAAAATATTTAAAATCTTTTCTTTTTTTTTTTTAAGAATCTTGAATTCTTCTCATTAATAAAATAAATTAATTTTTACATAAAATTGTATTTACATTTATCTCAAGTGCAATGGCAAATTATGTTTCACATATGTATTTTTATGGTATGGTTTAAAGCATTAAAAACAATTCATACTTTCAATACAAATATATTAAGACTCATTGCATACCAAATATTACATACTACACTTGTACATACCTAAGGGGAATGATCACTTAAATTTCATGCAGTAGAATTCATTCATACAGAATTCTATGAGCATAATACAAACTTTTGAGTAAGATCACTGTTTAATAAATAAACACAGGTATCAGTTAAAAATCTCCATGGATAAAAAGTTTTGAAATTTTAAGGGGAAACTGCCCAGCTTGTTAGTATGAATTACTATTTTCTTGAGACGGCAGCACTTAGGGGGTGTAAAAGTTTTCTCTGATTCCCTCAAAAGCTACAGGTATACTGGAGAATCTATGGTGATATAGGTCAGAAAAACATAGGTTTTGGCAAAAGAAAATTTTAAAAAATTTATAATACGGATGAGAAAGGTCCTCTGAATGATATATCAGGGTGGCCACCAGACTGGAATTCCTTAAAAACCTGAAATTATGCTTGAATTTGTATCATTGAAAAATTCAGGGAATATTGCTTGATTATTTTACAAATTCACCTGGAATTTTGGGAGATTGTAAGATAATTTTAAAAAATGGGATTTATTTACTCATCTTCAATTTAAATGACAATGAAAATAATATATTAAAATATTAAATGCACCAGATGTTTAATGAATTCAAATAATGGCCAATCCCGGTATATCACAGTAATATATTACAGTGTTAAAATTGAGCTCTTTGAGCAAAATAAAAAATAAAATACTCAGATAAAAAAAGCAATAAAAATCAACAAAGAACAAAAATATATGATGGTAGGCTAGGAATAATTTAATAAAATAATGAAAGAAACAAACAATATTGACCTAAAATCAACAACAGTAACCCACAGCATACTTGGAAAAACATCATTTTCAACCCCTATTTGTTTCAAATGTTATCTTGATTTGTGAAATTTTAATTATTTAAAACAAAATCATTGATAAAAATATATTCAAATAATTTAAACAATAAAGGTTTTAAAAATTTGAATTACAGAAAATATTGTACTAATACTTCTATCAATCGCACAAAATATACTAAATAATTCTATAGAAAAACAGAGCACCTGGTTTGTATTAAATTTCAACTGGCATTTTATGAAAATTAACCTGGAATTATGCTTGAATTTTTTTTCGTGACTTGGTGATCACCTTGTATATGTGACAATTAATAAATCATGACAATAGCAATACAAAAAGTAAGGGGAAATAAATGGTAAATTGGATACTGTGGTATTCATCAAGATGGCACAAATGATGATCAACACCAAGAAAGCAGAATACTGTATTGACAGAGAGAAGGTGATGCACGGAAGACAAAATGTTAGAAGGTTTGTTGATGCGGTCTGCAACGGAAAGAGAAAATATGCAATTGATAGAAACGAGCAGTAAAGGTTACTTCAGTGCAGAAGCCAGAAATACAATCTAGAAATAAACAGATAGTGTAATATAATATCATAGCATCTCCTTTTTTTTTTTTCTTTTTTTTTTCAATTGTCCTAATTATATTTATTGAATCTTTTTCATTATAATTTTGACATAACTATTTTACATTCAAAGACAAAATGAACTTAGAAAACTAAAACTGTCACTAACCTGTTGCCATAAAACTATTAATTACACGAAAGACAGAAAGTATCTTCAGTAATAATTTCAAACAGATTTTCATAATTTTTTCTCAGATAGTAACTTATTTTAAGTGGAATTTACCCTGAATCCATGGAATAGGACAAAAGTAAACATTTAATTTTTTATTTTTGTGAACAAAAATTATTTTCCTGGGGTTAGTTAGGTATTGAATATTATTAAATGAAGGAGGTGTCATTGAACTCCTTTAATATCTATTTCACATTTTGACCAAAATTGTGCAAGTCATCATCAAAGTCTCTAAACAGATCTTAGTAAGAAAAAAAGAAATATGCTATACCAATGTGTCAATAATTTGATAATTATAATATTTGCCAAACCTTTCATTAATTGTCTCTCTTTTAACTTTTTTTATCATTACATATTTTCATTTTCATTTTCATTTTAATAATGGTTTTCAAAAGATCATATTGAAATATATTGATTTCTTTATTAATCCTATTAAATTTTTTTTCAAGATAAAATACTAAAAGGATCTTTTTTACTAGTGTTAACAAGGCTTATTTTGTATGAAAATAAATATTTAAGTTAGGTAATAATCTAATATTTTTATTTAGAAACTATATATCCTTAAAAAATTAAATAGTAATTTTACTCAGCTTTAATTTTTTTAACAATTTCAGAATAAGAACTTCTGAAATATTAATTATAATTTTTTTCTTTATGTGTGATGTATAACAAGATATCAATGCAAATTACAATATATGATAGCACAGAAGGCATTTTTGTGGTGGTTGTTCGGTTATAAGATAATAAGGGTAAGGATCATTCCGATGACCTATTCTCTGTTGACATTGACCTTTTCGCTAGGAACAGAACAAATTGCACATTAACCATTGCTTAGCTGGTCCTTCGATAATTTTCAATTTACAGAATGGACTCAATTTTCTCATAGCTGTCATTCATATAATTTTTTTTTTTTTTCAGGAAAATGATTGAATTTTATAGTATTATTATTATTATTTTAATATTAATGGCCAAACAAACATTTGTCACTTTAACCAACTTAGATCGTTTGTAATTATCAAGCTAGAAATAAACTTTAGCAGCTTTATAATCCTGCAAGTTGACATATGGCTTAACATGAGAGAGGATTTCTGATCAAGAGTATATTACATAACTGAATATTACCAATAGTTGGGTGGCCTTGAGGTCACAGGGACAGAAAGAAATCCCTAATTAATATTATATAAATTACATATTAGATTAAACATCTGAAAGGAATTTGAATCATTAGTTCTATGTTCATATTTGGCAACAAAATATAGGCCTTGGCAAAAGAAAGCTATGATGTGGAAAAAATAGTTCCTCTGACTGATATATTAACAAAAAATAAATGAGGACAGCAGCAATCCAAAAAAAAATCATGACCCAGGAAAGGAGGATTGTAAATTAGATATTGCGGTATTCATCACGATGGCACGAATAATGGTCAATACAAAGAAAGCTAAATTATCGATTTCCTGATAGAAGGTGATACAAGGAATACCACACCTGAAATGGCTAGATGATGTGGAGACAGACCTGGGACAGACAGAAGAACATGCAGGTGTCAGAAATCAGTAATAAAGAATAATGTAATAATAAGAATTACAGGTGCTATAAATCCAATTTATAGATAAATAGATGGTTTAATAATTCCTCTAGGATAAGAGGCACTCAACAGGAACTGTAAAAGAAGAAGAAGATAGTATAATACAACATAATATCGTTACACCTTTTATTAATTTTTAAGGTTATATGTTAAATCAGAATTGAATATGCTCAGAAGATTAGATTAAATGCATCTCTAGTAGAAAAAAACAAGTCATTAAATTAGGTATCAATATTATCTTTTTGAGAAGATACATATTTTATCAGGCAAACAATTGCCGATAAGAAAACTAGCAATCGTTTCAAGTCATTTATTTTTAATTGAGCTAAAATCTTCCCTTATTCTTCAGCAATTTGATAAAAAGGATGTTTTCTTTTCAGGAAACAGAATTTCATCTTTTTTTCTGATGAGCCTATTTGATATGTCGCATTTTAGCTGTCAGTCACATTGAATTATTCGCCAGACTCTCCTAGCATCCACAGTCTTTGGAAAAAAACACAACATACCATTTATTACAAAAGATTAAACATAATATAGTAGTCTTGATTATGTTGATTTTTAATTTCCAGTTTTGAATAAGAAAAGAACATCTAGATGTAATTTTTTCAGAGTATAATTAAATAAAAAGCTTGATTTAAATCCATGAAGATCATAAAGCAATGTTAACAGTTATAAGTTAGTTAAAGGTAAAGAGTCAATATTATTCGTACACCTGTTATAAATCATAAGAGGTAACAAATATTAGCACTATTTAATAGGATTGATTTAAAAAAAATAAGTCCATTTATTATTTACCTCAATGAATAAAAATGTTATAATTAGAAAATTAAACGAAAGAAAATAAAACTAACACTAGTGTACAAATACTTAGGACTGATTATAGATAGAAAGTATATTATATAGGTCTAAATATTATCTGTTGTTCCATGAGGTTTCTTTTAACTTTTACACTTTTGTTTTATATCCCTTCGTTCCCATATCAGCTATATGGGGACAGAGCGTGTGAGTGGATTAATTACACCTTATGCCAGCCAGGTTTGAACCTAGGATCTTTGGTTTATTAATATTGCAAGAGTATTGGACTTGTTTTACCAAGAGGGTTACCACTGAATCAGGCCTTTTCCTTTTATGTGATATAGAAAGAAGAATAAGCTAATTGAACCAGTAACAATCTGTAGGGGCTTAAGACGGATACTGTTCCTAATAAACCTTATTTTTGATTATAGCGAGAATTGGTATGGTATGGAGGACTAGAAAGGAGTGGTTGATGAAAAAGAATCAGAGGCCTTAAATCAAAAATGGCTTGTTGACCAAATAAACACATAATCATATCAGTAATTCTTAATACACAAGTTAAGACTCTGATTTGAAAAAATAAGGCATCGAGTAAATAGATGTTTAACAGGTTCTTTCATAATAAATCAGAGTTTTATAAATGAGCCTCAAAAACAAATTCTAAAAACAGTCTTTGTACCAAAAGGATTGATTTAATTCATGGGGTTGAAACAGAAAAATAAAAAATATCATCTATTAAAAACTTTTCATAATGGTATGAAATTTATTTTAGTTAGCTATTCAAGTATATATATTTTTTAAGTTAGTCAATAATCTGAAACTGTGATAGTTCATATCAATTTATCCATTTCTAATTGCTAAAATTTAGACTTCTAGTACAGCACTAAAGAGGTAAGGCATTCAAATTTATATTTGAATTGACTATTGGGTTTAAACTAATTAAACAATTAGTAAAACAAATATGAAGAACATCCAATTGCCGATTAGGTCATTTAACAAATCAACATATATTCCTATAAATTAAATTGTTAAGTTTAGTTTTAGAATGAAACAGACAAACTTAGAAATGAAATTACTGAAGATTTTATTTGTGATTGGAGCAAATATTTCTTTCCTCATAGACAAGTACTGTTAAATATATTATCATGATGAATCAATTTTTTAATGAGTCAATCCTCATTTTGAAATGATTTTTAAGAAATAGCACTACACCAATTAATCAATCGACCTCTGATAAACTTTTAAATCTTCCTATATATTTATTTTCTCCATGATATAAGTCCTTGAACTTATGCCAACACCATATCTAATGGAATTAAAGTTATAATACTATAAAATTCAATCATTTTCCTGAAAAAAAAATTATATGAATGACAGCTATGAGAGCGCTAAAGAGGTAAGGCATTCAAATTTATATTTGAATTGACTATTGGGTTTAAACTAATTAAACAATTAGTAAAACAAATATGAAGAACATCCAATTGCCGATTAGGTCATTTAACAAATCAACATATATTCCTATAAATTAAATTGTTAAGTTTAGTTTTAGAATGAAACAGACAAACTTAGAAATGAAATTACTGAAGATTTTAGTTGTGATTGGAGCAAATATTTCTTTCCTCATAGACAAGTACTGTTAAATATATTATCATGATGAATCAATTTTTTAATGAGTCAATCCTCATTTTGAAATGATTTTTAAGAAATACCACTATACCAATTAGTCAATCGACCTCTGATAAACTTTTAAATCTTCCTATATATTTATTTTCTCCATGATATAAGTCCTTGAACTTATGCCAACACCATATCTAATGGAATTAAAGTGTAACGATTAATGATATCGTCTTCAGTATTAGTTATTTTACTCATTTTTTCATTTTAAAAATTTATAGTAATGGAAATTTATATCAACCGAATCAAAATATCATAAATTTACGCAAATTTATTGGTGAATAATAGCAGAGAAATACTTATCAATGTGTAATAAGAATCGATTAGACCAATTCCTTCGATTTGATTGTAGTTGTATAACCAAGTGAAACCTCAGTTAGCTACGTATTGACTTTTGCTATTGCTCGAGTCTGCAGCTGCCCTTTTTTAACAAATTTCTTATACTTGGATTTCTGGACAGTCCGATCATCGGATAAACTAAAATGTCTGACGATCTACCTAGTACTTACGATGTTATTATCCTTGGTACTGGCATGGTGGAGTCCATCGTAGCAGCTGCGGTCGCTAGAACAGGTAAAAAAAAAGTTTTGCATCTTGATCCTAACACTTATTACGGCCAATTGTGGGCTACTTTAAGCCTAGATAGCTTCGAATTATGGGCAAAGACCGGATCTTCAAACACTAAAACACTTAAAGGAGAGGACTCATTTAAAAGTCTATCTGATAAAGCCCTTAAGTATTACGAAACACAAGATGAGAGAGATTGTATTTCTGATCTTAATTTTAATTGGAATATAGTAGAAGAGATACCTGAACCTGAAGAGGAATCCAAAGAAGATAATGCTAGTGGAAATGAGTACAGTATTAAGAAAATTAGAGATGTTTCAAGAAAATTCAACATTGATCTTGCACCTAAGTTACTGTTTGCTAAAGGTCCTATGGTCGAAATATTGATTAAATCACAAGTTTCCAAGTATGTTGAATTCCTTAATGTTAACAATATCTTAATTTACATTGATGATGCAATTGAGAGAGTTCCTTGTTCCAAGTCTGATGTTTTTTCTTCCAAAAGTGTTAATGTTGTTGACAAGAGGCTATTAATGAAAGTATTGACTTCTATTCAAAGTTATACTGAGGAATCACCTTTCTTTCAAGAATATGAAAATAAAACATTCCTTGATTATTTAAAAGCCAATCTTCCAGAAAAATTTGCCAATTTCATTCTATACTCAATTGCAGCTGGTGATCAAAACACACCATGCATAGAGGGGGTACAGAAAGCTAAAAAATTTCTTAGCTGTTTAGGCTATTATGGTAATTCTCCATTTCTTTGGCCATTGTATGGCAGTTCAGAATTATTGCAGGGTTTCTGTCGTCAATGTGCAGTATTCAGTGGCATTTACTGTCTTAATAGAGAAGTTGAAGCAATAGCAGTTGAGGGTGATAAATATTACGGATGTGCTTCCAATGGCATTTTGCTACAGTCAGAGCATCTTGTGATTTCCAACTCTCTTTTACCAAATCAGTTCCGGGAAACAGGTCCTTCTGTCAAACGTGCTGTTCTAATAACTGATAAAAGTATTTTTCCTGAGGGAAAAGAAGGAGTTTCTCTATTACAGTACCCCACAGATGATTCTGCTGCTACTATTCTTGAACTTAGTGGTAACACCTGCTCTGTACCTAAAGGTCTCTTTATTGTACAGATAGTAGGTAACTGTTTGGAGGAAGCTATCAAAAATTTGTTTTCTGACAAAGGAGATGATTCTAAACCAAAAATCTTATACAGTCTTCGTTTTACCCTTCACCAGATGGAATGCACTGGCAAACTTCCAGAAAATATCCATGCATGCCCAGGACCCGATTTTGCTACTGATTTTGATGCAGAAATCAGAAAAGCAGAAGAAATTTTCAAGAAAATTTGTCCTGATGAAGAATTCTTTGCGCCTCTTCCTCCAGAACCTGAACCACCATCAGATGAACCTGATTCACCTGAGGAGGCAGCTAATGATGCTTAATTTTTGACTTTTTTTTATTTCATTTTGTTTTTGCTAAGCACGCTTGTAAATAATTGTTATCTACCTTATTTATTCTATCCCCCTTGCGCATTCCTTTAAATTACATGTTCTTGTTTTACTGTATTTTTTCTATTTAATACATAAACTGAATCGACATTAGTTATAAGTAATTCTTAAATCTTTTTCATATTAAAAATCATTTACTTGTTATTAAGTCAATATTTTGTAATTATGATTATTATTAGTTTTTTATTTGAAGTATTAATGTTTGTTAAATCATGCACAGAGTTTATATTTTTGCATGTATTTTATTTTTATTTATTTGTGTTGTCATTCCTATATGCATGCCATATCATATGTGCTTAAAGTTCCTTTTTATATTGTTTATATTATATTATTTTAAGCTTTTAATATATACGTTTGTTCTTTTCTAAGAAACAGATAAGGGTGTGTGGTGTGCCTAGGGATGGAGAAATATTGATTTACCCTTATTTCTTTAATATCATGGCTTTATTATTTACTTTAAGACTAAAGTTTATTAGTAAGTGATTTGCTTTGAGGTGTTTGATGAGCCACTCAAAAGCTAACCTAACTGATATTCTTTCCTGCTATTACGTTGATCAGTAAGACATGTGATCCTTACTGTAGTTATTTTATTTATTATTGTTATTATTATTATTTTATTATTATTATTTTTTTTTTTTAGCTGAGTATTGCTTGACACATTTGTATTAAAAATAAAAATGCTCAGAATAACAGTTTTTCATGAAATCACATTGAACCGAATAGATTAGTTAGACACACTTATGAATGGCTCATATTCTTATCAGATGTTTAATGACTTATAATGCTATTCATATAGTTAAAATTAAAAGACAAAGTGTTTTATAATAAATTATAATATTATACAAATCTTGTATATTTAAATTGTATTTGATTTTGGTCCCTTTTTATGGACAACCCCACATGTATGCAATAGATCTATTTGTTATAATACCTGCTAGAAATATTATAACTTCATGTTATGTGTAATTATTTTTCAACAAATAAACACCAACAGTGAAATGTTTTTAAATTCTTAACCTCTTTCCTTTTTTATTTTCATTTTCACAAAATTTTATTTTAAAAACTGGTAGCTAATGATTCTAGAAAATAGTTATTTTAAACTTTCCTCATATTTTAATGAATTCTTTAAATAAATAGTCATGTTAAGCATCATTATGCCTATTGTCTAGTTATTTTAAAATTGAAGTTATCATCTGCAGAGTGAATTCAGGATTTGTAATTATAATCTGGGATTGAGCAAATAGCAGTATTTGTTGAATTGGTTTTTGAAATTAGTTCCAAGGCTTTTTGTGAACTTGTAGTGTTTATCTGATAAGGTTATGTTTACATTCACACAAAGTAAACTAAAATAAAATGTCTGAATTGTTAATGGTATCTGCTCTTTTTCATGTTGTTTTAATTAATTTCCCTTTGATATTACATTTGAATTATTTTTTTATTTCTATTGCAATGCACAAGAAAGGGTTTTCATATATTCTTTATCAGTTTAAACCATCATAATTTGTTCAAATTTCATTGTAGGATCTAATGTGAATGAAATCATGGGTTTCCAACCACCACATTCCTAACTTTAACTCAACAACAAAATATTTAGCAACTCTTTATTATTTATTGCAGTTTAATTGGCTAAAAATTAACAGCTCTGCAGTCTTTTACAACAAACACTTGAAACCAAATTAGGAATATATTTATATATATTTTAGTGTTAAAAATTGAATTTTTCAAACTTTAGGATTTTTCCTTTCTTTTACTGCATTTCACATTACATCTGGCAACATAATAAGGTTTCCAATAATGCTGGGATTATGTTCTATCATCAGAAACGATTCCTGTAAATTTGAATGTCTTGACTAATAATCTTGGTATTGTTAAAAAGGATTTAGATTTAGATTATGGTATGTATAAACATAAAAATGAGTTGTAATCGTCTCAAAATTGACAGCCACTTTTTCTCTGAACATTATGCATGAATGGAGGATTGGCTATTAAATCAGTATAAATTATTAGATGATTATATTATTATTTTATTGTAGCAAAATTAAAGAATTAATTATTTTTAATATGATATCAATCAACAAATATTTCAGTACTGCTTATCAAAGCTGGTTCATGTTTATTTAACTTGTCTTTTTACGATGGCTATAGAAGCAATTATTTGTAATGATTCGGTAAGATAGCTCCTGAAGTCTAGGTAATAATAGGTAGTTTGATTGGATTGCTTATACAATGAACTATGTAATTAATCTCAATTTTATTTACTTATCATGTTGATAATGGTTATTAAAGTAAATTTAGATGTTTTAATGACTTCAAACATCATTCGAAGGTGACCTTTCTAAAACACTTGTCCTTAAATATGGGGAACTTATTTCATCTTACCTTGACTTCACATCTAATTAAAAAACACTTATTTCTTGGTAATGCAAAACTGCCACAATTATTTTGGTTAGCATTTTTTTAAAACTCAAAATTTTAAAAATAAAATGTAATTTGGCATGGTAATAGCTACATTTTCAACTAAATTTGTATATTCCATATTATTTATTTTTTTATTTTATCTTTTTATTATGAACATAAAAACTTGAATATAAATGTATCTTATATTTTTTCTAACTATTTTACCATTCATGAGCTCAGGCCATATTTTTATTATGTAAAAAAAAAAACCCTGGCTTATATCATTTTTTTAAATTAACTTTTTGTTTTTAAAAAATATTAATTTAGTTTATACTTTGTGAATAAAAAACTTTTGTTTATTAGGTTGTACTAATGAATACAATTATAGTTAACCTTTGCCCCTGGTTAGCTTAGTCCAGATTTTTATGCGGCAAAAATCCTGTTTTATATTAAAACTCACAGTGTAAAAAATGTTAAAGTACACAATCAATTAACTGAACTATGTAATTATTTTCTACATAATGTTAAAAGTTTCTAAGTATTAATAAAATAAGTAAATACATTTTTAAAATAACACAAAGGTAATAAAGCAAAGTAGTCTTTAGTATGAAAACTATACTCCCCATCAAAAGTATCTTATCAAGATCGATAGAATAACACAATTTTTTTCCTGGTGCATTATATCAGAGCCAGGCCCAGCTCTTTTATGTGAATGATTGTATGAACAAAGAAGAACAACTGCCAACTTTAGTCAGATTGAGCAAGGCTGAGTCCCCTTTATTTACCCTAGCTGCTTTATCCTCAGACTAGAAACAAATGTTGATAGATATCTCTTATTAAATATACAATTAAGGTATTCTTTTCAAAATGGCAATATAACTGTTGTACTTTAATTTTTATGTATTTAAAAAATCCATTTATACCTACCATATCGGTGTATTATCTTGTATTATACGACAAGAGATTGCATGGTATAGTCAAACAGCTTAATTTTATTTATTATTTTCAGCAAATATCTCATTCTTTGTAAAAATATGTCACAAATGTATTTCAAAAGTGACACAACTCAAAAATCTGTATTTTTGATTTATCATTTCAAATGCTAGAGCAAGCCAAATCTCTTCTATCAGGGACGTAGTTCTATGTTAATAATAATAATAGAGTTCAATAGTCTTCTATGAAATGTCCAAAATGTATCAAATTAACTACACATCCCACCTGATACATCTCACTTGTGGTTGGGATCAATAGATAATTCAGGTACACTTTTGATATTCATGCAAGACAGAATTTTACATTTTTTTAATGTGGTTTTTGATTTGTTTCACTTTTGAAATATATGTACGATATATGTATTATTATTATTATTGCTGAAAAAATTAAATATTAACTAAGGGAGGTGTGGTAGCTCAGTGGGAAAGGCGCTTGACTACCATGCTCCTGGGCTTGAGTTTGAGTCTGACTGACGGCAGAAAATTTATATTCTGTCTTTTCAGCCGTGGATAGAATTCGAGGTCACCCAGCCTCTTTATGCCAGTTGATACTCTTAATTGGGGAAAAAACCTAGCGGTTGAGCGTGAATTCTCACCAAATCTCCTCCTTTCACAACCATTGGCTCAGAAACAGTACTTCCTTACCGAAGTACTGAATCCAAGACCCTTCATAGGTTGTAAGTGGTACAGGGAGAGTTTTTTTTGTTTTTTAATTAATTAAATTAAACATAAAATTTATATATAATAATAATAAAGCTTTATTTTAATATTTATGAATACAAAATCTCCTAAGTTTACATGTTACGACCTTACATCCTTTACATGATTACTATAGTTTTTTTTTTCAACAATAGGTAGTTTTTCCATTTCTTCTTAAAAACATTGGGGCGGGAAACACAACAGAATATAATAACTTATATGTATACATAACAATCAAGTGGCGTGTGAATTGAGTTGTGTTAGGAGTAAATATTTTATTTTTTTCTGTGTTTGAGAGATTTTTAATTTAAATTACTGATTTGTGGCATAAGGGAATTTTCTGATTTTGTTATGTTAACCTTAAGGTGGTATAGCATAGTTTAAATTAATGTTTCAAATGTAATTATTGATAATTCTCATGCATAATTTTTATTTGGAGGATTGATAGAGTAAATGATAATTATCAAGATTTAGGTTTGAAAACTTTTGAAGGTTTGAGTTATTATAACTTAAAATAATCCTTTTCAGGTCAGGAATATCAAAATTATTTCAATTCACTGTTTTTTCTTTCATTTTTATTGGTCTAATCTTGAATAAACTAGAAAAAAAATAATTTACTTTTATTTATTACAATTTTTTTTTTCTTTTTTAATCTGATTTAATGTTTTTTAACGAAGGGGCCCCTCCAAACAATCTATCAAATTGTGGAGTACTGTAGTACACTGTGCCCTGAAAAGGGTTAATGGTTGAAGTATCTCAGGATTACTATAAATAAATAGGACTTTGATAACAATATATTAACATTATTTTACTAGACTTAGCATGTCTTTACTTTTGATCATGATTAAGTATTATTTATAGCAGTTGGCAGAGCAATTATGTTTTATTTTGCTAATTACTAATTGCTAACATAATGCTACAGGTACTGATAATTTAACTATGGTATTATGAGTACTCTAAAACAAAACCTTCTGTTGCTATACAATTTGATGCTTGTATTCTTATAAATATTTTTGTATACCCATCCCTACAATTTCTTTCTTGTAATCAGACAAGGTACTGCTATCTCAATTCATTTATAGAATTCCTGGTTTTTCCACATTTCCCATACTATTTTACCATCATATGCAATATTCAGAGGTTGTTTCTAATATTCATAGCTTATGATTTTTTTGGTTGATATAAACAGTACTTTTAAGTTGGAAAAATATCTTACCTCCATCCCTATATCTCCCTTGATCTAACATATCAAAACATTATATTTTTCACATATGTCTTCCTTTTAATTCCCAGAGCTTTACATGTGGTGAATAATATTTAAAATAACATTATTTTATTTTATAGAAAGAAATTGTATGATTAATTATAATAGTTTCATAGTTAATTATAATCGTTTTACGATGAGAATATAAAATCATTTGTGACTATAAAGTAGCACATCAAATAAGAAAGCATTTTATAACAAATTTTAGGTAGTGGGGTAGTAACTCATTGAGAAAGGCAAAGGCTATAGGTTCTTAACTATGAAGTCCATTACATATATCAATTTATTATTATTTCATTAATGCTGCAAAAGGAACTATGCATATTGCAACCAAGATAAATAATTAAAAAAAAGGAAAATGTTAAAATTTAAGAACAAAGTCTCTACTTACAAATATTTGTTTATATTCTCATTCGAAAGAAGGAAATGTAGAAGTAAAAACTGGTGTTATTGTTCTTCAATATATTCTCCTCTACACATTTAATACAACCCTTAGAGTACACTTCTATTTGATAAAAAAAAATAGTTTTCTTCTCTGCTTGAAAATGTTCTTCCAAGCTGCATAAACATCTTGCCCAAGTCTGTGCTGAAGGGTGGATGGGAGGTTTTTTGGAATCCTCATTCCTTCACAGCTAGGAAATCTAAGAAATCAATGCTGTGACAACAGTGGGATCCTCACGAAGAAACCGAAAATCTTTGCTCAAATTTCCTTGCTTTTTCTGTTTGATGGCATCTCGAAAGTATTGTCCTGGGAGGCTGTAATTATATTTTTATCACCCTGAAGTGTTTAAATTATTATTTTAGCGTTTAAATTATTATTGTAGTGTTAAAATTATTATTTTAGTGTTTAAAATTATTATTAGTGTTTAAATTATATTTTTATCACCCTGAAGTGTTTAAAAAACTACCATGCTCCCGGGCCCGTGTTCTGGTTGAAACAGAAAATTTATTTTCTGTTATTTCGTCCGTGGATCGAATAGTTATATTGCTCTTATCCTAACAGATCGATTAAACACCATTTGCAAGTATATGTTCACATCTAGTTTTAGTGTTTCGCAACGAATGCGGTTTATGGTGGAATGCTGAGGTAGAAAGGAAGTATGGTTCGCATTTTCCTATCTTTAGCTCTCTAAAAGGAAGAAAATCTAAAGAATAGGAGGAAGGAATAGGTTGGTAACCTGTAGGATAAACTGTCCTTCTTGCCCTAGTTGGAACACATAAAGACGTTAAGCCCAAAATAAACAACAAATCGTATCCGGTAATGAAATACGACTGGACAAGGTACCTACGATTTAAAAACAGGACTGTCTTAAGAATAACTTAATACATTAAAAAATTTGTTATATGTTGTTTAGCAGCGTAATTTTAAGTTTGCAAAGGTTAAAAAAAACTTTGTGAAAAGTAAATCGATGTGATATCCTTAGTTGTTTTTTTGTTTGGTTTTTTTTTTCAACGACTGAGTCAATAGAGTTAATGAAATCACAAATATACCACATTTTTCAATTCCACAGCAGATTTCTTATATCTACAACTACACTTTACTGTATATAATATCTTCTTTTGAATCCAAGCAAAGTTTTATAAATACATACCTCTTCTTTAGGGTTTACTTAAGAAGAGAAACAAATAAATATATATAGGCTTGGGTGAATTATAACCGCGGCAGACGGTCTGGTATGTGTGGAATCCAATGGTCGATAGAGTCTCGGCCCCTCTTCCAATCCTCGGAAGAACTAACTTTAATCATGGAATTTTTGGTTATTTTTTTTTTTATTAATATATTTTTTATTGAAATAAGTGTACAATCTGCCTCAGTAAAGGGCAATAGGTACAGAGATAAATGTATTCATTCATA
This sequence comes from Euschistus heros, assembly GCA_003667255.2. Taxonomy (NCBI): domain Eukaryota; kingdom Metazoa; phylum Arthropoda; class Insecta; order Hemiptera; family Pentatomidae; genus Euschistus; species Euschistus heros. Next base: position 1,703,413 of record RCWM02000199.1, on the reverse strand, counting down.
CCATATTTACAAATGCACACACACACAACTAATAATAATAAAAAATAAAATAAAATAAAAAAAATCTTCATAAAAAGAAAACTAATAATTATTTACAATATCAAAAATAAAACAAAATTAAAATACACAAAACTATTATTCATTCATACTTTATATACAATACAAACACACTCAGCCCGGGGAACCCCGAATCGAACCTATTCCCCACTTATTGGGAGTCAAGGCCAGACGCGTAGAGATCCCAGCGCTGCTCTCTCAGCTGCATCACTGGTAATATCCAGTGGAGGCTGAGTAGGTTAAAAATTAGAAATATTTTAATTTTTTTTTTTTGTAAAAAAATGCATCTAGGTTTCTTTTCACTCCACAGCAACTCTCTGAACAAAGTAATAAAAGATTCCTTCCTTTGTATCCTGAGTAATACTGTGTATTAGTTAATTGGTACCTACTTACTACCATACTTAACTATGGGTTGTAAGGACATAATACAACTTGATTAATTAAAGTTTAACAATTAACAAAAATATGGAGAAAATAAATTTAAAAAACTCAATTTTTCCCTGACTGGGAAAAGCAATAGATCATGGATATGTCTATCTAAAATCCAATACTTTTCCCAAAATGCAACTTTTTTCGCTCAAACCAATATAGTTCCTAAACGGTAGGTCCTAGGGATAAGTGTTATATAGCTTTTTTCAACCAAATTCATAATTTTTTAAACCAAATTCATAATTTTTCAATCCAATTTCATAATTTTTTTTTCAACCAATTTCATAATTTTTTCCAATCAAAATTCATAATTTTTCAACCAATTTCATAATTTTTCAATCAATTTCATAATGTGTAAGATTTGTAATTTTTTGTCAAATCAAGTGTTCGATCACGTCATTCGTTTCGAAATATGATTACAATGTAATTCTATATGTAATTCGATAACGGATAATATATTATATATATACATAGTTGATTAGGGATTACTATTTCTTGTAATTTAAGGTATGATATTATTTTCAGAATTTACATTTTAGAATTAAAATTATCAAAATAATTAAATTAAATTAAGGATCAATGATTATTCGAAATAAACAATGTCGAGAGAAAACAGCGGTTTCAAATGCAACTTTTTTCGCTCAAACCAATATAGTTCCTTAACGGTAGGTCCTAGGGACAAGTGTTATATAACAAAAATATTCTCCATTTAATTTCTGACAATGTAGCTTCTGTTAAATGTTTGATCTGAGCAGCAACAACAGAGCTAGAGTTTGTCAAAATGATACATTTTTGAATGTGTGTGCCGCCCGTGGCAAGCGCCCTTCCCTGCCCCACCATATTGCAGGGCTTGCCTCACATACTAATTAACTTTGAAAGTTCAAAAACAAAGGATTCCATTGTAGTTCCATGATAAAATTTGGATACAGCTAAAAGAAAAATATGCTAACATTTATTTTTTTACAAAAAATTAAAAAAAAACTAAAGTGGCCTTTTCTTTTTAGATATTAAAAAAAAAAATAGAAAAAAAAGAAGAAAAGTTCATTACTTGCACATTAGCTCATAGCATAAAATAACATATAAACTGGGCGACACTTGGGTCGCCCAGTCTCATGACTTTGTGGCCCAGTGAACGTAGCCAGTGCCGGCAAATTTTTACGGGAGCAAAAATTTCAATTTAAATGCAGTTTTTCAAAATAATAAAAAGTTCATCTCCACAGCTACAATTTAAAAGAAACCTTGAAACCGACCAATGGGAGCTCAAATGTCGTTTTTTTTTTGGAATTGTAGCTGTAGAGTTGTACTTCTATCTTTATGAATTAGGCCCCTGGTGTCAATTTAAAAATGGGTTCATACGTCATAGAGTGGCCCAAACTAATTGTCAAAGGGCCTGGGATCATTAATTGAAGTAGGGAGTTCCCGGTATTCAAAACCTCACGGACCATGTTAATTAAGAGTTAAAACGGCCTACAAATGCCTCACTTGACACTTAATTTTGAACATTTTTTCCGGGACCCCCCGCCCTACCCCCGGTACTTTAGCCGTCCCGTATGTCGCCCAGTCAAAATTCCTTAAAATATACACTGCATTAGCCTCATAATTGAATGCTTTCATGAGAACGACAAAAACATGAATTTTCTGGGTCAATTATTTGCTGACAATGACTAGTTCTTTTGAAAGTACAAAAGTCATAATATCTGCTTTTTCTTGATTTCCACCTTCCATAAATAGAGTAAACGGTAAGGGGTCGTTAGCGTTGACTATCTCCAGCCTCCCGCAGAATGAGTTAACAACGAATGAATATCCTTCCGCCATCTTAAAACAGTTAAATCGTTAAATGTTTTTAAAAAAGTGTCCTTTTAAGGCCCGCCATCTTAAAACCGTCAAATATTTTAAAACAGTATCCTGGAGGACAACAATGGAGGAAGTTATCCTTCGGATAACTTAAAAAAACCGTTAAAACAGCATCCTTAAGGACGAAAAAGCTAATATCTAATTGTGGATGGAAAGAGTGGCCAAGGATGTCCTTCAGGTCAGATCCTGGCAGATCTGTAAAACAGTGTAATAATAAATAGACTTATTTATCCACTCATAAATTAATAGGCGTAAAAATCTAAAATTTGGAATTTTTAATATGTTTGATCTTATTATACTGAACCCCGAAATGATTAAAATCAAAAAAGTCATGGTCCGGGTCATTGGTTGATTTGATATGGAAAACCCTGAGATAAATGCTTTCCTTTGAATTTACTATGAAATACTAAATTTTCATTTAATAATTATTTTTCTTTGTACTCGCTTTTAGTACTTTTCCCTAATTACTCTGGATTTTTCTAATTACTTAATATTCCATAGTATCATCGATTTTATTTTGTCAGTTATTTAACATTTTTTATCAACTATTCTTCTTAATAAAAAAAATATATACTTAAGTTAAATGTGCTACTAGCAGACATTATCCTCTTAGGATAATTAAATTATTATATGAGACAGCTTGTAACACCTTAGGGAACCCTGCTCTCAGAAAAAGGAATAGAAATTTTCTTAAATGTGTCTACTACCGACTAACTTTACTTTTACTTTATTTATACTTTTTTTTTTTTTTCATAACACTTTCCACATATCAGAACCAGTACATCTTCAATGTTAAAAAACATTTAGTCAAATATATAAATAAAAATTTATTTGGTAACATAAAATACATGTAATTTTATAAATATCCCGGGGCCAAAAACCGGTAATATTTAAGCGTATTATTTGGTCAGCATTTTCTTAACCTTAATTAACACCTTATTTGCATTGTAAAACGTACTAAGAAAAACATTTATAAAACACTAAGCTGGCTGGTCCACAATCTTTTTGGCGAATTTCCGAATCCAACTTGCTATCAACGGAGCCCTCTTATGACCGATGGCTATGTTCTCCGTGTGGTCGATGTTTAGGTTGGTTTGGTAATCTAGAAGGCACATGTTACTGATGATCGAAAATGCGAAAACCTTCATCCCCACTTGGACTGCAACAATGGCGTCCGAGACAGTACTCATCCCTGAAACATATTCGTCAAGATCTTGGTTTGCATTTTAAATTAATTGTAAATTCATTTATTTAACAAAATAATGTATCTAGAAACAAAGGTGTATGGGTGAATAATCAGTTTACTTTTCGACATTGAGGCATCTCGTTTCGGATGATAGCTATAAAATTTATTTACTGCTACGTTCCTAGTCCCAAGATTGTTTGTGTAATCGAATGTAGGTTTGGGAGAAGGTAATTTATAATCGACAGTAGCTTCATAGGACTCACCTACAACATTTGCTCCAAGGAGTTTCACCATCCTCGCTTCTGCGACAGTCTCGAAGTTGGGTCCTCCGGTCATCAAGTAGACTCCTTCCTTCAGGTATTTCTGGAGGCCGACTTCCACTGCAGCTTCCTCAGCGAGGATCCTCAGACCTTGGTCATAGACTTGGGATAGACATAAGTATCTTTCTCCCCATCTGCAAGAGAAACATAGTTATTTCATATGTTTTGTAAAAATGTATACATATTAAGATTAATAAAAACTTTATTCTGGTACATAATATCACTGAGATTAACAAGTGTGCTCAAACTACAATTACACTAGACCATATAATGTAGACCTGCCAATAGAGCCAGTCACCCCGGGATGTGCTGACTATTACAGCCGAAGGGGAAAGCCTATGCATGAAATAATGAGGAAAAGAAAGAAAAAATATATAATAATTTATAGGAATATATATAATACATACTTATTGAACAAAAATTTATAAACAAAAGTCAATATATGAATATTTATCTGTTTTGAATCATGTACAAATTTTTTGCATAAATGAAAGGCTATTTCATTTTATAAAATATAGAAAAATAATTCAATAATAATCAAAAATAGATAAGAAAAAAGAAAAATATGTGCAAAACGAAATTTTCTTAATAAATAGTGAAATAAAAATACATGTGTGTGTGTGTTAGATTAGGTCAGCAAAAATCTTCAAAAGACTAGGTAACCGCACCTAGCTTATGTGGGATTTTTATGTTACCCCCTAAAACCACCTCCCTACACCTGTTTTTGCTCTCCACGAAACCGCTGTTAGGCTGCGCCTATCCTTTTTTGCTTTCTGAGCCGTTTGATGGAGTCTCCAGTACTTCTAGGAAGCCAACTCAACAGTTGGGAGAACTTTGCAGACCTATCGAAACTCTTCTCTCTATTAATGGATGCGAAGGCGTATGAAAATCACGTGATTGATTCGCTCTTTTGCACAACTTATATTTAAAATAATGTATGATTTTTATCTTTCTGAGCTAAATATATTATAAAAAGCATTTACCTATCTACTTGAGGAGAGGGCCCTGTGAGAGGTCCTAGGCCGGCCAGCCCTACCAAGTTGATATGGTCCTTTATGATCAGGAGGTCTCCTGGGCTGATGTCCTCGTCCACGCTGCCGGCGGCGTTGGAGAGGATCAGAGTAGTTACCCCAAGCTGCTTCATTACCCGTACAAATATCGTACACTACAATACATAATATTAATGTAACTTCTTTCTAAGATTCATTTTAAGTAAGATAGCATTTGAAATCACTTCAGTACCTGAAAATTGTCATAGCCTTCGAAGAAGAATACTTTTCCTGTAAAACAGACGACCTCGACTCCGTCCAGTCTTCCGAAGACTGCTCTTCCAGGATGTACAAGGGTGGTGGACTTCGGGAAATTTGGAATATCAGAGTATTCCAGTTCTAATCTGTCTGAGAGTTCACTTTGAAATGTGTCTGTAAAAGATTATATCTGTTCTCAGCCTGTCCTTAATTAAACTATAATTTTATCTTTACAAATCTGAAACGTAGATCCTGAAGTATTTTTTGTACAGAAAAATAAACCTTACCTAATCCAGTACCACAAATGATACCGATCTTCGGCCGAATTGCCGTCCTTCCTTTGATCCAAGTTGTAATCTTCTCCACCGCCTCATAAGTGTTACCGTTACTGAAAAGGGTAAAACATTACAAAAAATTACGAAAAGCAGTTTTGTTTTTTATTCTCATATAAAACAGAACCATATTTACAACTTATCAATACATTATATGTATTTACGAAATTCTTGTAAAAGCTATTGAAATGGACAAGAACAGAAATTTTTAAGGAATATATAAACTAGTATCCCCCATCGTAGCTTCGCCCGCTCCCATAATTAAAGAACTTAAATAATCTTAACTAATAATTAAAGTTTATATATATATATATATATATATATATATATATATATATATATATATATATATCTTGTACTGAAGGACAAGACTCCTTGACTAAGGATTACTTGCATTTTGGTTGCACTTCATTAAATTAAAAGGTGCCGAATCTTGAGACTTTTCGTAAGGTTATCTGGAATAGAATAGGAAGCAAGTTGAGATACTACTGGATTTTAATATTGATAGTCTACTTTAAAAAGATCGGTATCTTTTGGACTAGATCAGCAACAGGTAACATTAAGATCTTTATGGATATGTTTCTTTGTGACGAAGTAAGCTGCGTTGAGGATCATTCAAAGGATTTTGGACTGTAAGGATTGGGATACGAGAAGAATTGGATGTTTTAGTGGAGTCACAAAGCTCAACTCCGTATGTCCAAATCGGTATAATTACTGCCATGTAAATGATCCTCTTGTAATTAGTCGGAAGATTAGAACGTTTATAAGTAGAACGTTGGTAAGTATAAAATAAGTCTAAAACTATACAAAATATGTATATATAATATTAAAGCGAAAAGAATAGTTGAACGACGAATTCACAGTTCGAGTAAGAAATAAGCCTTTGTTCTCCGGAAGACCCAGAAAAACTGATGAAATCTCGAGTCAAATTTCACGAAAAAGAAAAGTTAAAGATGTTGCATGATTGATGGCCAAGAGTGCAATGCATTGGCTTCTATCTGTACTCAAAAATGTTATGTATGTGGTGCCATTTCAAAACTATGAATGAACTAGAGGTTAGAAAATTGAATTAGGAAAATTTATTTAGGTTTGTGTGATTTGGAACTATGAATTTCCGTTTTTACCATAAACATTTACTTTCATCACTAGCATAAATAATATTGTATATTTGATATTATTTCATTTTTAAAAATGAATTTATCATATAAGTAGGCCATTTAGTGTTTGTTCTGCTCCATAAATAATAATAATTTTCTATAATGTTTCATTCCTTAAAACTTTTCATAATATTTAAAAAATAAATTATATGTTCCAAGAATTTTTTTTATATGAACTCTTGCAATATCTGCATTGTAATTAATCCTACCTAAATTTTGACTACGCTACCGCGTCAAAAATCTGAAATAAACATATTATTTTAAATATTGTATGATGCAAATACGAGCTGCAATGATTTTGGTCAGCTAGATTAGGATTCTAAAACACTGTGCGATGGGCAATTTTAGTTTGATATAAAATCAAAATCTCCTAAAAAGACAATTCTGATTCCTGATTTTTAAACATCACACATTTACTTTTTTACAGTCACCAACAAATAAATATTTTATGAACATTGTTAATGAAATTTTTATTTTACTGTAATAAAATGAATATATACAGAATCGCAAGTCTGCTGCTGAACTGACCCGACTAAATACTGGAGGGGCATCGATTTCCCAGTTCCGTGATCTCGTTCAGTATCCACAAGCCCAACATTACTCCACTTATACTCATTTGTCACGGCTTATATCTCAGTAATTTCATCTACGTACGTTCTTATAAACCATTTATTTTATAACTATTTAGTCAATGAAATTATCTGGATTACATTGAATTAGATCCATATCAACTATAAATACACTTGAAATTACTTTTATTCTTGCTTTGTTTTTTCCAAGGAGTAGTGGTAAGAGTGCAATATATACCAAAATAAATAATTTCATTATTTTTCAGTTTTATATTCAGAAAAATGTTCATTTATGCCATGATTACGGTGTTTTTACTTGGCATACTAATCAGTTACTTCTGTAAATAATCATTTAATGCAAAATATGCATTTTAAACATAATAAACTCTTCATTGGAATAAACAGCAAAAAAAAAATTTATTATTAAATTTAATTAAATTGAGCTAGATAACATCTTGATCTTTTCCTTATTTAGGGAAGTTACAATGTCTTATAATACTTCAACGCTTACCGTTTTTCGAAAAAAAAAAACTATCCTAAAACTGTTCTTACATGGAAAGGCATTTCTGCCTATACATGTATATTGTAGGCTTATTTTTGTATAATGTGGAGGAGCCAACCATGATGTTGGAAAATTATATTTTGCCAAACTTCAGTTGAAATGTCGTGATGAATTTGTGGTAAGATATTTTCTAACAAACCCTAGTAATTCTCATCATTCAATCTGTTGAGCATACTATGATTTTCCAACACTGTTCGACAGCAGTACAAAAATTAATAAACCAACGATACACCACATGGAAAGGTAGAAATGCTTTCCCCTGTAAAAACAGTCTTATCTGCCTATAAAATTCACCTCAAAAAGTGATTTTCTTCAATATCATCTGCATTCAGAAGCTAACCGTTAAATTGAGGTCTACGTTCATTATCATTGGATTTTAAACCTTGCATTGACAATCTCATTGCATAATTCCTAAATAATTATAATAAATCAATAAATGTAATAACATAAAATCCTTTGATCTGGTGTCGCTTTATTGACAGTTTTCCTTTATTTTCTATTAAATAATACATTTTTTTTTTCCAATGAAAAGTTTATTATGTTTAAAATGCATATTTTGCATTAAGCGACTATCATAATACACAAGTAATATTTACACAAGTAACTGATATATATATATATTTACACAAGCAACTGATTTACAGTTTTGTGGATTGTTTTTTTTTCGAAAACGGTGAGCGTTGAAGTATTAGTTACTATATCTAGCTTTCCTAAATAAGGTGAAGATCAAGCAGTTTAGGTCCCAAGTTATAGGAAATTAATGCTTATTCCAAAAATGTGGTAAACATTTGAAAAATGTTTAAACAAAGTGGATATATTACAGCTTTTATGGCAAAAAAATGTGTTTTCCTCAATTAATTCTTCGAATTATCTCATATCTGCAACAGATTGGAATAGAAAGGTAAGGTCTGCGGCATTTTTCTTCATTTTTGATCTTGTTTCACACATTTTTTTTTTTTTTTTTTTTACACTAAGAGATACTAACCCTGTATATATATTAATAAAACAAAATAAATAAAATAAAGACTAGATAATAGCAATAGGATTGCAGAAAAAAAAAACACAACTAGTAACTGAGTCGAAAAAAAAAAATAAAGATGGATAAGGTTTCCTTATGTCACTAAATATTGTTTACAAAGTTAAAAGAATAAATAATTTCTGATATGGCATATAATAAAAGATAATAAATAATGTTTGCTGAGTGGTTACAAAAATATTATAATGAAATAAAAAATTATTTATATAAATGAGTGTATTATTATAAGAAAGTTGTATTTCAAACTAATGTTTTGTGTCTGATATTGTAGAATGTTTCTCTATGAAACATTCAAGCTGTCAGAGAGCGTCAGTTTGGAGATAGAGAAGGTTGCGAATGTGAGAAGGGAGAGAATTCCAGAGAGTGTAAGAGCGGACTAGAAAGGAGTTGGAATGCAGAAGTTCTGTAGGATGGAGTTTAGAGATCGGAAAGACATCTTGTATGTAGCAATTGAATTGCGGACTTGAATTGTAGACTACAGTAAATATAGGGGTAATTTTAGTGTTTTATATTTTGTTATTTCCATTTCCTAACGAGAGAAAGTTTATCAGAAGTTAATAAATGATTATATGTCGAAAATTGAGTATTATATTTTAATGCTTCGATAGTCTTCTTTACCTAAAAATCATCAAAAAAAAAAAAAAAAAAAAAAGGAATTATACAAAACATTCGTGTTTTTTTTACTATTAAAACACAAATTAATTCCCCAATCAACTATTTCGTTATTGGCTGTTCGCGAAAAAATAATTTTCTCATCTGTTTGAAGTATTATTCCTGTTCACAATAACGGAAACCGACCTTTATACGTTATTATGAAAATATACCATCCATTATATCAAAAGACTTATTTATAGTTGGAGATAGATTCAACATTCGCTAATTTGCCATTCGCGTGATTACCCTTGAACTTAGCCTTCACGGGTGTTAAGGTACTACTGTATTAAACTTGATAAATATTTTTGATGATACTTTTCGGGACATATAACTTTAGCTATATATTTAAATAAATATTTTAGTTTCATTAATTTTTTTTTCACAAAACCTTGAGTTTATTAGTGCCATGTTTCTTCACGAAATCATTATTAACTAGCTCTTTAATAAATGAAAATATGAATTAGAAAAAAAACATCAATCATAGAGACAGTTCGTAACATTTTATTGTAGTGTTGTCTACTATATATATTAATGTATTTCCAATTCGTTTTGAAAACACGTCATTGCACCTTTTAAAAAATTTTGGTTCCCCAAGTCTCTGGAGAGATGGCTCAGTGCTTCCTTTCTTTCTGATTTTTTTTTTTTTTTTTTTTGATTTTATATTTACTACTAGTGGCAATATAAAGACAAGGAGTGGGTGTGTTTTTTTGTGAGAAAAAAAAATTAAATAAAACAAATAATTTATATTGTTTCTAGCTTTTCTCTCCAAAGGCGAAGTATATTTCCTCTAGCAACCGTTGTTCTACATATACTCTTCTAAGCTGCTGCCTTGATTGCATTGTTAGTTTCTGAAAAAGCACAAGAAATGTGGGACGAAACGTAAAATAGAAAAGTTGATCCTTATAGATAAACTAGAAATATTACTAACTATGAATGCCCAAGGAAGAAGTGTAAAAACTACATAGCAAATAATTGTCATGAGAGATGTGAAGACTTTGCAGAACTTATTTATTATCCTAAACTTTGCAGACTTATACTTAAGACTAGTACTTAACCTAGGAGTCCCTTGACCTCTTTGGCCTTTAGGTTTTATGATATTCTCCTGGCATTTAAAGTAGTGTGCAGCTCTTGAATGAGCTTTTGAAAATTCCCTACTAGTTTGGTGTGGAATCCTTATTGGTGTTTTCGTATATGTTAACTGTTGGCTTATGTAAGTTACTATGTTTCTGAACTCAAGAGGCATTCGTTTTGTTGCTTTCTGTACATGAATATTCTAAATATTCCGAGAAAGTTTTATGTAAGTATAACCTCAATAATCCGACACCTGATAGATCAAGCCGTAGGTCGGAACGGCCAAAAGGTCGGATTAACCGGAGATTACTATGAAGCACATGTTTTCATAGTTAAAAGTGTGTTATAATTATATTATAAAAAATATAAGGAAATAGAGACGTATGTTATACACACCAATAGACTGATATGTTTGAATATAAATGTTTTAGCCAGCTATTTATGTATAGAAGAATTGGCCGTAATAACACTATATTGTGTCTTGTATGCTATAAACGTCGTTGTTTAGGACTTATACAGGAAAAACCATTAGAAAAACAAAAACAATTTCTTCTACTTTTTGAGAGAATTCAGAAAATTTGAATGCCTATATCATAGTCCCCCGTTTTTAGCAACAGTTTATTTTCTGCTCAAATTATATTAAATTTAGTCTTATAAATTTTCGAATATAATAAGCTTTTCTTTAGAACCAACCGTGAAGCAAATATTTTGGGAAAATGAAGGAAAGTTCAATATATTTGACGCTACCAATTAGCGATTGGTATTAAGGATGTGGTGGTGCTTTAAGAACCAAAATTTGGAGCTGTGTACACAAGCAAAACACTATCAACATATACATACATATATATACATCTATATAACTATTCGACTTTTTGCATACCAAAATGTACTATTTTGCTGGACTATTAGTAGAGATTCCCTGAAAATGATGTCCTCCACCCCTCGGACTTTTCGATAGGATAGGATTAACCAAAGTGTCTGATTAGCGGAAGTCGGATTAGTTGTTTTGTGAATATTGATCACAGCAGTCATAGTCTAAGGTTTTGAGATTTTCTTTACTTTTTTACATGCTGTGCCTTTATGATAACCGTCTTTCAAAATGGCTGGTTATATCTGAACTTTCACAGTCCAACCTCGATTGGATTTTCCATCCTTTATTGATTTCCATGGTTTATGTTTGGTATTATCAGCTCCCTTAAAAATGGAGTAATATTCTCAATCCGATTGTGTTCTTTTGAGATCTTTTCGCTACAGTGCCTTTCCAATTGAAATAATTAAAGAAATAAATTAATACGAGCAAGCAAAAGGTAATGTTACCTAGTCACGTCATATGCCTTTCAGACATGAAAACTATCGAAGGTTGGCCTATTGATACTCTTCAACGGCATAAAAATCTATAAAATTTATTTGATTTTGACACTAAAACCAATGTATTCATAAGATAATAATAATCATTTTTATTAGAATAATATAATTTAATAAAATAGCCGATTAAGTTATTTTAGTTCTGCTAATGAAAACGGTAACTTTTTACTATCAAGAAGAACTTGATAGTCCCAACTATTTCACGAAAACACTATAGCTATAGTATGCACCCCAGTACTTGCACTGATTTCTACTGGTGAGCTTTGGGCTATCATTATTTTTGTCTAACAGAGTTAAAACTTAACTTTGATTAATTTGAGAATTAAAATTTTCTCGAGCATGTCAAAAAATAGCCTCTTATTAATTTCACAAATATTAATATCTAACACAGTTTTATAATTTCGATGTGTTGTTAAATTTCGGTAAAAAAAAAAATCTTTTAAGCACTGAGATCTAGTTTATAATTATGGGACATGGTGTTATGAAACTCTCTGAACAGGCAGTACAGTATGTTATAATTTAACTTCCCATCATTGGTTCCTAGACCATTAACGAAAAATTAATATATTTAAATCACTCTTTCGAACTTGTAAAAGCCTAAAATATGTATAATGCAATTTATCGGTGTTTAAAAACTACCATGTCTGTGAAAAATTGTAAACATTTTATTAACAATGATTCTTTATCTATTCGAGGTGCTGAATCAGCCTTGCTGCCTTATTGGAGGCCGACTTCATTAAGGAAAAAATAAAATTTTCGTACTTTTTTAAAATTTGGTAGGCCTGTACAGATTGAAGTTGGCTAAATATCCTTAAAAAAAAAATTAAAAAAAATGTTCAACTTCAATTTCTCACGTTTTCTCTTCCTCAGCCTTCACTGATTTTGATTCCTGTGACATATTTGAGAGAAAAAATGTGAGGATGGAGCAGGATTGGTTTTTATGGATTTTATGTGTGAGTTTGAATGTTTGCATGTATAAATGTATATATACGGTCTCCCTTTAGACCCTCATTGTTTGCTTGTTTGCATGAGCACAAGCAGCTTGGAGGGATAACCCATCTCAAGTTAATGTGAGCCATGGTATCGTAGCAGGCTACCTATTGCTTGATTGCATATTCCTTTAGGACATATTCGCCAGTTCCCTTCCCACCAACATTCCTTCCAACAATCTGATTCAAGGACAGTGATAAGTTTAGATCCACAGATAGTTGCTCAGAGTCAGCAGGCCGACTTGGACCCATGCGTATTTCCCCGAAACAGACCCTCCCCATATATATCATCATATACATATATATTTGTATCACAATTGTTATATTTTTATTTATATTATACCTTGTATAGTTAGATTATTATATTTATTTTTATTTTACATATTTTATTAATTATAAAAATTAATGATGAAATTCAATGTACTTTTATATGGAATATATGGTTGTGATCATTACATGGTCGCCTACGACAAAGTATGTAATTTGTAGGAAATATTGTTTACTTTGATCTTTATGGAACCACCCTGGTTGCAAAATACAGATTTCGGAGTTTTTTATTTGAAGCTGACCTTACTGCAAAGAAGCAAATCAGAAATTTGGATACAGCACCACCCTCCCCAAAACAGTTTGAATTCTTAAGGAAAACAACCATTTGTACCATTTATTCATCGACCTCTTATATAATCAATCACAAAATTATGTAATAATTTATGAGTATAAGAATATTTTGTATATAAATTTGGAGATAAGTTTTTTATTTTAATCTCTGCCTTATATATTTATAAGTATCTAATTTACAATCTAGAAGAAGTTGCTTTCTGAAATGTAAGCAGCCAGATAATTTTGCCTTTTTATTTTATTTTCATGTTAATATTTAGGGGATAAAAGGTCCAAGATACGGATTATTTTTTCATTTTATTTCATAATATTAGTTACGAAAAGAACTTTAATTAAATTAATGACACTCTGTCATAAAAAGAACTGAGGCAAGCTACTTTAGTTCTTTAGTTTTTTGTTTTCGAATTTTCCATCTGCCCTGATGATGGTCAACAACGATTTTGGCCGAAATTTTGGCAAATAAAATAAGATATGTTTGTTTATTTTTCAACATTGCCTAATTTTTTTTTTTTTTTTTTTTTTCTGACAGATGTCACACAACATCTTATTCAATATTGAAATATATTAACAAATAAAAATGTGTTAAGAAAATCAAATGAATATTTAAGAGAAACGTAAAATAGTAACATATCTAAATTTTTAATACTTAAATAGGTTTTATCTACACAATGTTGTTAATTAATTCACTCAATACAATATGGATATAAACTGTCTGGAATCAAGATGTATTTATAACATCATATATTATTAACAGAAGTAAATTAAAATTCTTTATTTAGTTGATTTTTAAAAACTAATCATTGCCTAAAATAATTGATTATCTCATAAAAAAATCTTGGTTCATTCCACTCTAGAGCATTTTTTAAATTTATGCTTTCTAATCTCTCAAAAAAACATACAACACTTCCATAAAAGTACCTCACTATCATAAAACTTGATGGATTTACATGCTTAGATACATTTTATTATCTTTTCTTGGATAATTATTTTACTAGAGAACATGAAAAGCAATGAACATTATTTTTTTTTAAATAAAAAATTGTTCTATAATTATCTAAATAAGCTACCTGAAAAATCTTGGTCTTGAAAGATCTTCCATGTGGAACATATTTTTATCACTGCAGGCCTATCACTGCCACTATATTTATCTTAGGCCTCCTTTTATCTGATAAAATCCCATTCATTTATTCATAATTAATCCTTTTAATTATAGTTAATCCAATGTTCCCAATTTTATCAGCTAAAATACTATCCAGCTTTTCATAATTTCACAACACGACACAATTTCAATTTACAAAAAATATTATTTACAACTGAAATCAAATCAATTTTTAATAATTTAATCGTGAGTATTTTGTTTAAGAGGTTCTTAAAACCAATGTTCATTAATGTTCAAGTTTATTTCATTTTAAATTTATTGATAGAAGAAGACAAAATAAAGCATTTTGAAATTTCCCCAATCTCAAGAGAAAAAAGTATAATTTCTAGAAGTTTATTTCATTTCCTGTAGAAAGTATGTCATTTCCAACTGTTCATTTCCTCAAGTTGAGTATAAAAGTAGTTAGGTGCTTAGAGAACGCCATGTTCATTAATGACATGTGAAAGAAATCTTATTTAGATTTAGCTGAAACAAAGCTAAATATATTGTACCCAAAATATTATAAATTTGAAAAAAGAAATTCCAAAGAATAGGTTTGAATATGTCCTTGGTAATGTCTGAAAGATAATAATTATACGCACCCTGTCTAAAAATTTACAACTCATAAATCTCCAAGTTTTTTAACCTAATCTGTCTTAATTTAATTTATAGTAATAGAATTAAATGTTAAGAACTAAGATTACAGGAGAGACTCTAAGGATTATTCATATCACTGTTACTCAATATGTGTCACAACTGAAGAAATATTTGTTCTTAAATTCCTTTTCAGTCTGTTTTTGCTTTTGATTTTCTCTGTATATAAATTTCTCCTTATTATTTTTATTCTTATTTTTTTATTCAAGCAATGACGTGTGGTTTAAATCATGATAGTTCTGTAAGAAGAATTACTCTTCAATTAGAAGGAAAATATATGCCAAACCTCAATGGTTTTTATTATTCTAAAGATGAAAGTGTCATTACTAGGTACATGAACAGCAATTCAGGATGTCCAAAAATCATTGACCCCACTGAAAACCATTTTATTTAACACTAAAACTATCGACATCCATGCATACTTTTTTCTACCAAAATTTCTCGTTAAAAAACAACAATATGAGAGGAATGGATATTGAAAAAAGGCTTTTGATGTATTTTTTTAAGAAAAATAGTAAAGTCAAAAAGCAAAGTAATGAATGTTGTTTCCAAGAACTTCTTCCAGAAATTCTAAAAAGGGTCATTTGACCAGTCATGGTAGTTTTAGCGTTAAATGAAAGTGGTCAGGAAATAAAGTTAAATAACTTCTAGCATTGGAAACATGGTTGTTGGGTAACAATCTCTATCTCAGTCTTACATAGAAGAAAGAGATAGTCAAGATATAGATCAAGAAGACCTTTTATTACAGAATTCCATAGTCAGAAATTAAGGTTTGCAAGAAAACATCGATCTTGAATTGAACTGGAGAGGAATGGAATAATATCCTATTTATTTAAGAAAGAAAAGAGGTCCTCATCAATCCAGATCAGGGATGGGAGTCTGAAGAAGGCCTAAAAAACTGAATCAGTGGTGCTTATCAGAAACTATGACTCGAACAAAAGTATGACTAGGAAGCTGCACAATGTTCTGGGCTGATTTATATAGAAACATGAACCAATTTGGTGTCAATCTCTTAAACACTATAAGGCATTAGAAAAGTATTTCACAAGATTATGTAATATAGTACAAGCCTTTCATTGAAATCCAATATTAAGAGTGATAGAGTGTTTTGGAAAGTCAGGTTCAGAATGGTGTGAGTTCAATTCCTTACAGGCTTGTAAATATTCATATCATTACAGTCATTCAAAATGAATTTAGGCACCCATATTATGACCACTCTTCAACATTGCTTCTGATTACAAAAGATTATAATGATAACATACATTTCATAACTATTTAAGATTTATTTATTTATTTTTTTATGTCCTTATTATTTACTCTAAATGTCCTTTAATGTATTCTAACTAGGACAAGGAGGATGGGTTATTCTACAGGCTACCAACCTATTCTAGTCAGAGTGAGTAGTTCAAGATAGATTACATAGGTCCGCCACTAAATAAATATTAACCTGCCAAGTTGGGATTCGATCCCACGATTTTCTGTACCGAGCGCACTCTTTTCAAAATCTAAAAAAATATTCACATTTACATGTAAGAATATTTGTAT
This sequence comes from Euschistus heros, assembly GCA_003667255.2. NCBI lineage: Eukaryota > Metazoa > Arthropoda > Insecta > Hemiptera > Pentatomidae > Euschistus > Euschistus heros. The sequence goes on along the minus strand of RCWM02000199.1, from coordinate 1,686,630 downwards.
GGAAGGACATTTAGGAGTAAAGGACATTTGTAAGGACATTTGTAATTAAAGGACATTTAGAGTAAATAATAAGGACATAAAAAAATAAATAAATAAATCTTAAATAGTTATGAAATGTATGTTATCATTATAATCTTTTGTTTGCATTATAACAATGTTTTTGTTTTCATAAAACAAAAACATTGTTATAATGCAAACACCATGAAAGTTGGTTGAAATACATAGATTTTGAATTTTTTAAATAAAAATCATTTATTTTTTAATAAAAAAACATCTAGGTTTTACAGGAACTAGCACAACGCTAAAAAGTAGTTATTAAAAAAATATTTTTTTCTATCATATATACATAATAAAATTCTAAACATCTTTGCACATAAATAAGATAATCTACAATACAATTATTTTTATATAAATACACATAAAAATAAACATATAATCGACTTAAGTTTCACGTAATCAGTCTAATCTAAGTTATTGCTCATCACAAGCCTTGTATAAGTTCATTGAACAATTATGAAATTTAAATTAACATACAACACTAAGAGATGAATAAATAGAAAAAATACTTTGAAATTATACTCCTCTACTTCTAACAAGTAGCCTTCCAAACACGGTGACCTTGATTGCCACTATTAATGATTTTTATCCCAATACCTTAGGAGTTGTGATATTGAAGATGACAGAAAAATTATTTATAGACAAACGATGGTACATGTAATCCTTAATTTAACTCGATTTTTCCAACTAGATTTCGGACCCATGCTTGGATCAAAGGTGTTCTCTGCTTTCCAATCATCAGATGTTCTTCATGATTTGGTGGGGATTGGTCATCGTACTCCATGCAGCACATGTTTGTGATGAGGGAAAAGGCGAAAACTGTGATTCCAGAGTGGGCTGCCACTAAGCTTTCTGCTACTGTACTCATACCTGTCATGAACAATCAAATAAATTATTATAACATTAAAAATAAATATATATTTGTTTCAAAAGAAAAAAAATCAAATTAAAGCCTAACAGATTCAAATACACTGAAGATTAAACAGAAAAATGTGAAGCCTGTATTCACTGATTTAAGATTAATAACAAGTAAAATAATATTAAACAAAAAGTTGAGTCCTGTTTTCTGAATAAAGGGTTAATTTATTCTTTAATTTATCTATTGCAGTGAACTTTTAAAGGATATTTAAAAATATATATATATATTCATATATAGTCCAGAAATTGAAGGAAGGTCTTTCCACATTTTCCTTTCATCTCAATTTTTCACTCTTTATTATTTTATTCATATATTTCATTCGTCCAAACATAAACTCGAGTTAACTGTTAAGAATAAATTTTAAAAAAGTACTGTCTGCTCTCATTAAAATCTGGAGAAAACTATAAATTAATATACTGTTATTTTAACTTTATTCCAGGGCTAATCTTATCACAAGAACTAATCAATTGAAGTTTACTTTATTAGTAAACCTTTAAAGTTAGTATTCATATTAGTTTCATGGGAAAGATCATTCTAATTTAGAAAAAATTAATTTTGGTAAAACATGGTAATGTAACATAATTCCTTAAAACTCACCAACTGCATCACCCCCTAGGAGTCTGAGCATGCGACACTCAGCAACTGTCTCAAAATGTGGACCACCAACCATACAATAAACACCTTCCTTCAGGTATGGCCCGAGACCAGATTCCTCGGCAGCTTTCTTCGCCAGCTCCCGCATTTCTTTGTCGTAGATGTGAGTTGTAGATATGAACCTCTCACCCCACCTAAGAGAAAATCAAAAATGTATATCATTCTGTAAAAATAAAATAATATAGTTCTAAAGATGTTTGCAAACTTTATGATAACAATGCAACAAAAAATAGGTGAATTCTGATTTTATAGTTCAGATCTAATCTGTAAGATTTGGATTATGGACGATGGTATCATCTGGCAAGAAAAATTACTTTACAATAAAACCAATTATTTAGTTAGATTATTTGACACTATTTACATTCCATTCAAAACATTTCTATCATCCCAGTGATTAGTTGTTAAGTCAAATTCCCTTACTTTTCAGTACCTGACTTTGAAAATTCAATTAGGCTTCGAGAATAAGAATTATCTGAAAAATATCTGATGTTTTTATAGAAAAACCTAGCTGTTATAAAAATATAAAATATTTTTCAAATAATTCTGATTCTCAAAGCCTGATCGAATTTTCATATTCGTGCTCTGAAAATTAAGGAAATTTGATTTAGCCACTTATTCACTGGGGTGATAGATATGTAGTATTATGCAATATAGACTTTTTGACTTAAATTTAATTCAAATCCATATCATGACTAAACCTCAAATATAATATTATACTTTTTGTAAGAAAATTAGTTTTACCATATAATATAATTCACCATACCTCTCATCGTTAGGTCCTCTAAGTGGACTTCCACCAGCCATACCGATGAAATTAATGTGATCCTTCAAGATCATGATATCGCCTACATTGTAATTACTTGGGAGACCGCCAGCAGCATTCGACATTACAAGATGGGTCACTCCAAGGATCTTCATAACTCTTATACTCAGTGTGACCTACAATAAAAAATAATAAAATTAAAAACTTCATAACATCCGATTATGATATCATTAATAACTCCAGATTATCAGAAAAAATATATAATATCTAAAAGAAATAAGCAGGAAAATAAAATATAATTCCATACCTGATAGTTATTGTATCCTTCATAATAATGGAACCTTCCACTACAACAGATGACTTCCTTATCTTCTAGGCGCCCAAACACGAGTTTTTCCTGCATGTCCAGCAACAGTACTCGATGGGAAAAGGGGGATATCAGTGTACGGGAACTCTTCTTTTTCAGTTATCTCATCAGTGAGACCTCCTGTAAAGCGTTTTAAAAATTTATTCAAATGCTAAATCACTGAAAACATTATTTAACTATGGTATGAATTGTATTTCAATTAATTCACTTACCAAGTCCAGTGCCACAAATTATTCCAATTTTGGGCTTGATTGAAGTTCTTTCTTGCAACCATTTGGCAATACCTTCTACAACTTCATATGTGTATCTAAAATAAAAGAAACAATATTATTATCAATATACTCACAGATTGAATATAAATATAAATGTGACTGTATAGAATCGCCAGGGATCATTCAATAATAAACAAAGAGTTGTATTTCTTATTTCATTAACTTTCATTTAATTTCAGCTCTTCTTATTACAAACCTTTATTTCGTATTAATATTTACTTTCAAGATTTTTATTGATAAATTAATAAAACTTCGATTATTAGTTAAAATTTTCTCAGTTCTTTACTAGTGTGAGTGGACGAAGCCGCGAAAAAAAAAAAAAAAAAAAAAAAATATATATATATATATATATTATTATCTAGTTCTCTTTATTAAATTTTTGAAGAGCTTATCTACTTTGTAAAGGTTCACTATGACTGATAACTAAACATATGACCAGTGAAAGTAGTTTTCTGCCGAAATAAAATTTTCCATTAATCACAACTAGTCGATAACTACAAAGATAAGAGAAACTAGCGATATCTTATGATTATATTATTTTGTAATTAAGAAAGTTTTAGTTGAAAAAAACTATTATATAACAAATGATAATTTTTTTTTTTTTTTTTTTTTTTATAAATATTCCAACATTACGTATTCGAACTTTTCACGCAATCAAGAAGTGTAATTTTAATTAATTGCTTTAAACACGAAACCATTAGAGCTTCGATATTTAATATAAACAGTATAATTAATTTTATATGCTTCTGTTATATAAAATGATCTGAGTAGTTTTACCATTTCTTGCAATATTTGCAAAATGCTGTATTTATTTTACAGCTAAACAAAAAGTAAACAGATAAATAAAAACAAAATATACGAAAACTATTGTATTTTTTTAAACGTCGCTCGATCAAAGCAATACCATTTTAAGTATTTAAATAATAACTGTTTAACTAAAACCCATACTATGATAATCTCAAATAAGAAATAATTGTCTTTACAGTTGTTTGAAAATTCTTTTTTTTAATTTAATTTTATTTAATCCATAGTAAAAATATAATTATTGAGAAATCAGGTAAAATACATGCTATACCACTAACCATTCCGAGTTCAACAAAGAAGCAAAGTATATGTGGTAATTAGTAGAAATGGTGATAATTTAGGAGAAACATATTTATCAGGGATCAAATTTGAATAACCGAGAAACTTTGCACCATATTGTTATGGAATGTAAGGCATATACACCTCATAGAAAAAACCTTTTTGAAGACCTTAAGAATGATAACATTACATATAAAGAAATATTATCACTAGGCGGAAGAGATGAGATAAACTACATACTGAACTATTTTAAATCAATAAAAAAATTCATTTAAAACATAATTAAGTAATTGTTTTTTCTTTTCAATTTTTACTAATTAATTAAACTATTATATCTGGCTGTATGGAACTATCTAATGCCTATAAATTATATTAAAAAAAAAAAAAAAATTGAATAAGGAAGACGTTTTAAGTTACTGATGTTTACAATAATAAAGCTAAATGAAATTCAAGAAAGGCCGGGGAATGTGATTTTTTAATTCGCAAAACTACTCAGTTGCACCAACTGCCATGAAACATTTACTAGATTAAAATTATTTTTATCTGCTCATTATTTTATCTACTCTGACTTATGGATGCGACAGGCTATTGTAGAACAAAACTTCAAACGCGGATCTTGTAGATTTGGATTTTGAAGTTTAGAGGTAGGTTGAGCTGTGTAGCCAAAGATTGATGCATAGGTATTGTTTTACAATCCGCAAACCTTTTTAATGATATTCACTAAGAGTGATTGATTTAAAAATTAAAACTTATTTATATGTCATCCCTGCGGAAATAAAGCATACCAGTACTAAAACATTTATATAAACAAAAATTACGTAATTGTAAACAGTGTTGACTGGATAGAGAACTGTTATTTGCCCTTCACCAGCAGAACAGGTTCACAGCTGCATACCACAGCCACCTCAATCATACTCGGCCAGTGCCCTTTGTATGGCTTTATAATGTTTTTAAAAAAATCAAATTAATGCATTTTTAGAATTTTGCATGTTAGAACCTGACGATACCTAAACGTAGTAAAAACAAATAATAAATGAAGTCTGATATTTCTATTATTTAAGAAAATTTCTAATGTGAAGAAAAGTTTTTTTTAAGAATAAAAATTATTTAATAAATGAAGGGGACTCAATGGCCGAGCGAGTTGGGACAAGGTTCTCGGTACGCTTGGTATGGAAGGTCGTGTGTTCGATTCCCACCTGGGTGGGTTAAAATTCAATTCATGGTGGACCCACGAAATAAATCGGACCGACCATGGTTAGAATAGGATGGTAACCTGTAGGAAAACCCGTCCTTTCTGTCTTGTTCCGTTGTTGAAGTACATAAGAACGTTAAGCCTCAAATAAAAAATAAATCTTTTGAAGTAAAATTGTTAAAATTTTATTATATTTTGTCAAAAAATAATCTTTTCATTTTATGATTTAGTTTATCCCATTAATTTTTTGTGAATTTTTGGAATCACTTTTTTTTAGTCAGGGAGAGGCTAAAACGTATAGGCCAAAGGATTTTTTTTTAATTATTAGATAGTTTAAATAATGTGTTAAATGATTGAGGTAATTTTATTTAATAATTTTTAATTTAAGAATTCAAAATAAATATTTTTGGATTCATGGAATTGTTCCATTACGCCTATTACATGACCTTAACCTAGAGTGGCGCTGTCACTGGTGAGATGTGGCCTTCTGCAGCTCCTCTTTCTGCATGTTTTAGCTGTTCAATGTTCAATGACAGCCTTATTAGCTTTTATATGCTAAAAGCATAAATAATATCAAGGAAAAAATATCTTAAAGTATTAATTTAAATTTTAAAAAATAGACCGAAATCACTTAATCATCAAAATACCAGAGGCTTGTTACAATAGAGCAATTTATGAAACATCCTTGAAAATAACCTTCGACAGAATTACGCTCCATAAATCTTTCAAACATCATAATATAAATATAAAAAAAGTGTTGATTTTTAAATTTAACATTCCAGTTAGTTATTGATTGGTGTTATGCCATCGAAATCTTGCCAATTATAGTAAGCCATTCAAACTTCCTTGTGACTGTCATTTCCTGGTTTATTACTGTTACGTACAAAAAAAACAAGGATAATGCGATGTAAATATTATCGAATTCGATTTAACGCGTATGGCGAAAATTATCTTAAATCGCAAAATTTGAAATGTCTGGAGGTCACGCAGTGCAGCATCACTGTGTTTACAAACAATATTATAAGATTTGTGAATAGTTTATTAGTAATTGAAGCGTTTGGTGGAATAAGGGGTTATGTAACAAAATATAACTTTGAGTTATTTATGTTTAAAATTTTTTTTTTACATTTTCCTTTAGCAGGGGTATGTTACATAGCCATTTCGTCTTATTTAGTTTTGAAATATTTAGAACCTTACTAGCTTGTAGGTAACACTCCTGCACATAAATTATTTATCTAATGAACTAAATTGTATTTAAAGAAAAAGAAAGTTACATATACCCTTCTTCCACCAAACTCTTCAATTACAGTACAATTTTCACGTTAAATCTCATGAGCTCGTGTTTATTTGGAACATTAAAGCATTGTTGATATTTCCTAATAATTCGTTATGATAGCGCGGATAAATATGGATATATTTGACTCGGACTATCATATGGCATGTCTCATTGTTTCCTAAACCTAGACCAAATGGCCTTCTTTTCTTCTTCATCTACTTCTTCCTCCATTTCCTTAGTTTCCTTATTACCGTTCTATGGAAACATACCTAAGAAGTCTTCTCGTTCTTTACTAGCTTATAATGTTTCTGTGACCTTAACTAGTCTTTTTCTTAGTTTCTTAAAATTCCTTCTTGTTTGCATAGTACCTTATCCAATAGGCCTTCTTTTCTTCTTTATCTACTTCTTCCATCCATTTCCTTTGTTTTCTGATTACCGTTCTACGGAAACATACCTAAGAAGTCTTGTCGTTCTTTACTAGCTTATACTGTTTCTATGACCTTAATAGTTTTTTGTGTTTTTTTTTAATTCTGAAAATTCCTTCAAATAATCTTCAATAGAATTTTAAATTGCAATTAATAAATTTGCGTATAATCTTCGTATTAAGACGGTTATTCTATGTATCTTGCCAAGTCTATAAGTTCTGTTATAAATGTTTTTCTACAAAATTTTTCATTTAAAAATAAAATTTTCTACCACATCTTACCTGCCGTTGATTTCTGCAAGTCTAGAAAAATCAAAGTTCCTATCTCTGGTACGGTCTTTTAATTATTTAATGAGATGAAAATTATATGAATTGACATTGAACTGGATTATTACTTTATTCATAAAAATATAAATTGCGTATCACAAAATAGCCAAAAATTCAGGTATAACCATTTCAATTTAAAATAGATGAGAACGATAAGGATTTTTTTATTAATTATTCATAAGATCATATCAGACGATATCAGTTTTCTATCAGTTCGATAGATAACGTTTTTGACGTGTAAGCTTGAAAGATAAAAAGTATCTGTATTACGTATGTAATCAACTAGATACTATACTATATATATATATATAATACATACATAAACTAAAAGCTTTCAAAATGCAGGTTTTGTACTTTTTTTATTTATTTCAAACTCAAGAATGACCTTAACATTCAAAATTTTTGTGTAATTATTTAAAAGGCCCAAGTAATCTCATATTTTCATGATTCTTCAGAATGATTTAATGATTTTTTTAAGTTATGATATCGGTTTAATTATAATAATGGAATAATCATAATTTGATTTTGAAGTAATTATTTACGATCACGTGATCCTGAGAGGGGTTTTTGTGTAATATCACAGATCAAACTTCGAGATGATATTAAAACGATACGAAGAAGTATTTTAATTTGTTTAACAATTATAAATATATTTTCAAAAAAAGAAAGATTTAAAAAAAAGGAATATTATTTTAAAAATTTGACAAACAATGTCTTACATTTTGACTGATTTTTCTACCATAAAATCCATCTTATCGAACCCCTTCCATACAGCCTTTAAAACTTAATTTTTTGAATAGTTATGTATATATATATATATATATATATATATATATATATATATATATATATATATATATATATATTATAAATTACATATATATATATATATATATATATATATATATATATATATATATATATATATATATATAGTATATTCTAAATTTATTTTATATTTAGCGATATATAACTGCTGATTTTTTTCAAGCTTTTTTGAGATATTAACTTAAATTTTGAACACGTTTATAAAACAATCAAATCGATTATTGAACTTAAAATAACAAAATAGTGGTTTTTTTTTCTGTCTTATAATTTTAACTATGAATGAATTCGACTCTTAAGAACAAATATCTATGGAATAAATGAAGTGGACAGTGTGTCCGGAAAAAAATAACGGCACTGAGCAAATCATTGGCCCAGAGAAGAAAAATTGAAAATTGACATGAAGATTTAGAAGTGAGCTATCTTTTAGGTAAGAAGAGTAAAGGAATATAGAATAAGAAACAGATTCTGTGTAATGGAATATGGAGATTGGGTGGGGGCTGTAATTCCAGGAGTGGACGAAGGATCGTAAGTAAGGAGTTCAAGGATAACTTCAGGTTTATTAGTTCTCAGAAAAGAAAATGCAAGGATATACTGAAGTCAGAGCAAAGATAAAGTCAAATACCGAATGTTATGTGGATTACTCCACTTCAACTAGGCAACTAAAAAATAATGTAAAATTTTTATAGTTAATTGCAGGGATCGAAATCTTCAAAATTCCTCTATACGAGTTTTACTATAACTGTTTTAATATATATATATAAAAATATATATTCAAAAATGGTTGATCATAAAAGTTCTTAAATAACACTTTCGATATAGCATTCATCAATAGAAGTTAAAATAATTTTATGGTCTTCATATAATAATAACAGTTAACTATTATTTGATTCCTGGTTAGTAGTATTTAAAATAAAATATGATAAAAATTATGTCTTTATTTTTAAATTCTTTTTCTGTTCTATGGTAAA